>RJWJ010002026.1:69945-111434 GCA_004363605.1 Indri indri | reverse complement strand
GAATTAGCCAACTGATTCCCAGAGAAAACTTGTTAAGTTCTACTGAACTCCAAAGCCACCTATGTATGCAACTGACTTACAATTTGTTCTGACATGAATATTGGTTGACATTTTTGTTCATGTTAAAGTCAAAGATGAAAGTGATACAACAGAGACATACATCTGAACTTCATTTGACAGTTATGTGACTTCTTTGCTGAACGGTTAATAGTTTTGGAACAATGAAATAATATTTACTCCATTTTTTGTGCTCTTTAAAATGTAATGGAGACAACAAACTTTTAATCTGCATTATTAATATTTTCTCCATCACTTTCTTAAATTTAAACAATTAACAAAACATTAAGTCAAGCCCTGACTTATAATATTTGCCAATTTTGGTGATATACTCCCACCATGGCCAATTTCAAGCTACCCGTATGATGTCACTTAACAAAGAAGTGGGAAGACGTGTACATTTGCCAACCATTATATGTTATTTCCATACAGATACAATAGACATAAATAACCTCAAAAACACACATAATAGTAAAACATAACAAAATTATTAAGGAGTAATAAGTTTTGAGTATTAATTACCTTTGCTTGCCCTATTCTTGATTTAATTTGTAAATTTATATTTAATTTTTAATAATGACTATATTAAACAACCATCTGACAAAATTGCTGAAAATTTAACAACTGGTTCTCATGAGCTGGTTATGTGCCAACTCCAACACATCACTGGGTGGGAAGAAAACCAAGCAGGTCGTAGAAAACGAATATAGATGCTCATAGACTTAACAATGGGGTTACCTCCAGATAAACCCATATTTCGTATTTCAACTTAATATGGGTTCATTCAGATAGAACCTATGGTAAGTCAAGGAGCATACTGAATACTACCATTTTCACACCATCATAAATTCAAACCAACATATGTCTGGAACCATCTATAATGTCTATCAGTCTATAATTATATAATTCTTTTCTTTTTTTTTTTTAGAGATGGGGTTTTGCTCTGTCACCCAGGCAGGGGTGCAGTGATGCATTCGTAACTCACTGCAGCTTCAGACTACATCTGGGCTCAAGCGCTCCTTCTCCCTCAGCCTCCTGAGTAGCTGAGACTACAGGCACATGCCACCACGCCTGGCTTGTAATTATACCATTCTAATAATTCTGGTTATAAGGTATAAGAAACATATGATTTGAGAAGGACATAGGATCCTCTGATACATTGTCAGAAAGGAAAATAAAACAATTAGTCAATACCTGAACATCTTTAGTGATGATAAATGGTTCCTACCACTGGGTCTCCAATTCCCAGATCCACAGAGAATTCTCTAAATGAACCACATCCCAGAGAAGAGACTTTTAGATTAGATCAGATCATAACAGCGATGCTGGACGTTTGCATTTGGGACCCCGAGATTGGAAGTTCTGTATTTACTGAAGCCTCAGGACTCCAGTCCCTGCCCTAACTCTTTTTCACTCTATTTCAAGTTGCGTACGTCTCTCTCCCAGGAGACTGCAGACTCCTTTGAGGGCAGAGATCAGTACTGGAAACCAGAAACTCAAAAGCATCAAAACACATGTTTCTGAAAAGAATTTAATATTTCAAAGTATGCATCAAAGTAGTCTGCATGAGAAAAATCAGAACTCCATGGTATTTTCTTACACTTATGGTATAGTTTATTTCAATGCTGTTTTCATTTGAATTGTACTTGGGATTATACATGAGGCAGGAGTTGGAATGGAGAATCATAATCATTTTGTAAATAAAAGGTTTCAATCCAGCTTTGGTTACTCATTTTCATGTAACCCCTCAAGTTCTCTAGCAATAGTTTGGCTTTGGACATAGCCAGCATTTATTCTATATTTATCAAATATATATAAAACTAAAATATCAGCCATGAATACTATGCAAAGTCTAAGAATACAATCTTAGACTGCCATTTTAGAAGCTGGGAGAAATTCTTTAACACAAGCTTCCCCAAAGTGTGAAACTGTCAAAAATTTCAATGTCAATGACTGTCTAATGTACAATTTAAGACTTCAAAATAATAACAAAATATGCTTTGAACTGAGATATTTATGTCTAGAGTACTAAACTCCAATATCAGAATGCCAAAGTAAATCCTCAGTTACTATGAATTCTTTACTATTAGGAACACCACAGAATTCACATTTTCCCAGTGTTACTGAATGTAACACAGGTCATGCTTTTCCTATGAACTCTCCACAGGAGCATAAAGGAAGGACTAACAGAATGATTATAAAGTAATGGAGAATAAGAAGTGAAAACAAAATGATAGTTGACCCTCTGACAGAACTGACAGCAATTCAATAAAGGATACCAGAAAAATTCAGGCAGTATGTAAAATGGCTGAAGAGAAAAAACAAGAGATATATTATAATGCTATCTTTGATTATGTTTCCAAAGACTTTTCAGGGCCATTTGTTGGCTTTTCTTCTTTCTACCTCTTAAATTATTAAATATAATGTTTCCCAAGCTTCTGTCCTAGGCCTTCTTCTCTTTATACTCTACCCTTGCCACCACTGTCCTAGCTCTGGCCATGTCCCAGATAGATGTCTATGGCTCCCAATCCATATATTCAGATACTGTGTTTCTAATAATACTAGTATTATTATTTCCAGTTGCTTACTTGACATTTCCATTTTGGTTATCTACGGAAACCTCAGACTCAATATAGCCAACGTTAATATCCACATCCACCTCATCTGGCCCCCTCCTTCGCTTCTATTCCCTGTCTGTTAGTAATGCCCCATTCTTTAATCTAGTCACCCTAGCTGGAAACCTCAGAGGCATCCCTGACTCCTCCTACTTCCTCACCATTTCTATTTAATCATTCACAAAGCTCTACTTACAGCTCGTTCAATGTTTTGGGAAGGAACCCTTCTCTCATCTGGACAATTCCATAAACATTCTTAATTGCTCTGCCTGCCTGCTCCTGGCTCTTTTGCTCTTCTAATCTGTCCATGACAAAGCTGCCAGAGTTACCTTTTCATAACACAATCTGATTATACCATCTCTTGCTTGAAATTTTCATCCCCTTCTGACCAACAATTAAATATTTTCTAAGAAACGAAAGATCCTTACAATCCAATGTAGCATATTCATTCCCCAATGTTACCCAACTCATATTCTACATTCTACTCATTGAACTTCTCGAATACCACGTTCATCTGCAATTTTAGCTGTACTTTACATGTAAATTTCTCTGAGTGCCACAGCAAACTCCAACTCCTTTATAAGCCAACCTGAGTCCTCCAGTCCCCAGACAGGGCTAATAATTTCAACAGCACTGGGTATGCAGTGTGGCCTGAGCATCTGTGAGTAAATATATTGTGCCCCACGTTATTCTGTTAACATCTACAGCACAGACTTGTTCATCTTGTTCATCCTTGCATTCCCAATATTTTAATGCAACAGTGGAGGTGCTCGGTATATAATAAAGTATAAAATAAAGTATCAGATAATTGAAAATATGCACCTTCTCTTTAGATCAATACCGACCTCTGGGTGAACAAACCATAAACAGTTGTCCTATATACCAGGCCACTGACATTCTAAAAATGTGTCTCACATTCACTCAACAGTTCCTGAGTACTCACTACATGCTATCCATGGGGTAGAGTGGGCTGAAAAAAATGAATGAGACATAAACGTGAAAACCCCACATACAATTTTGTTCTACCAGCCATTTATAGAGAGAGCTGCACACGAAAAATGGGTGGTCAGAGTTAACCTGCAGCACTCAGGAAGGGATGGGATGAAAATTCATTGCCCTTGAAACCATGCCAGATAGTAGATTCCAAAATCAAACAGATGAAGTGGAAGCCATAACTCTATTTAAAGATTACCTATCACCAAGTGCTACTCATGAGATGATTATAAAATAATCATATTAAATGGAACACATTTCAAAACCTGAACTGAGAAATTGTTGCACTGTAAATAAGATAGACAAGAGATACGAAATAGGTATTGAGAAACTTGATTTCTACTCGTTCTGCATGAATTTTCTGTGAGACCTAGAATAAACTACCTAACCCTCCCGAGCCTTTGTTTTCATCTAAAATGGAAATGAGAATAAAATCTACCTTATGTACACTACAAGGCTACTGAAAAAGCAAGGGAGAAAATAGATGTGAAAATTTTCTGAAAAAAATAAAACAAAATCACTTTACAAATACAAATTAATATCTGTTCCAAGATTACAAAATATATTTTTGAATGGTTCTTCACAAAGCAGAAAGATAGTATCTTTTTTGTCACGTTTGCTTATTTCTGCTGAAGGTAAAAATCATGTTCCTTATAAACTTAAAAGCCATAAACATGCAGTGGGAACCATTTCTAAGGTAGACAAAGCTCAAATTTTAGGATTCATTTATTCCTTCACTTATTAAACCAGTCTGTCAATAAATACACATTGAGCATCAACTATAAACAAAACATTGTAACAAAACATTATGTGAGATGTTACAAAAGACTCAACAATATCTGAAATCATCTAACCTCCAGGTACTTAAAATCTGATAGACTTTCAGAGAAACACTGATATGCACAGGCACCTAGATGGAAGGATGGATATATACACATATAAGCACACATATTAAGGAACATTTAAAAATTAAAGTCATTTCATGTATGATTTATAAACTGTATGTGTGAATGAATATATAAACATGAACAAAAAATACTGTGACTCATTCAGCAAAGCAGCAAAGGCTATAGGATTCTTCAGGTCATAGCTGTAGCTACAAAAACAGAAATACGAAATGCACAAAGATTTTTTTGCCATCAATCCTTTCAGCTATGCATAGAAAAGAAAATTTTCAAATTACAAACAAAAAAAGCAGTTACATATGTTAACATAGGTTTGGGGTGGGAGGAGAACATAGAAAAACAGCTCTATTCTTTTTATAAGAAATATAAAGGCCCAGGGACTGAAAGGAAGAGGGATCCTCCCATCCCCATGATATCAAGCAACAGGGCGATTAAGAAGTTGTTCGCTTATAATATAGATAATGGAACTCTCAAAATCCTTATTTGGTAAAACTACATAAAGTGTCCAAGTTAGAAAAGAGTTGAGGAAATTTTTAAAATGTTCTATATTATGCAGTTAAAAATAAGTCAGTATCTCAGTGAAAAGATGTCTATACCAAATACGTTGCTTCTTGGAGTTAGTTATATTTGAATTAATTTCCATATCACAATTTTTAACCACATTCATCAGCAAGTCACTGAGCGTTGAGGCTTACCGTTTATTTGGATCCTTGATCAAGAGCCCTGAAAGCAATGATTTTGCATCTGAAGAGAGTGTTCTAGGAAATTTAATGTCTTCCATTAGTATTAGTTCAAAAAGTTTCTCATGATCTTGGTTGTAGAAAGGTAACCTCCCACACATCATTTCATACATGACAACCCCTAGGCCCCACCAGTCCACCGCTCGGCCATAGTCATTATCTTCTAACACCTAAAAGTGAAACCAGTAAGAAGAGCAATTATTACATATTAACTTTAAAAGCATTATTCATAAAACATAAGATTTTTACATAAAAATGAATCTAACTTTCAAAGCCTAGGTAGTCTATTCTGAGATCTTGATATTTAAACCATAAAACATCCTAACAAAACATGTAAATCACATCAAGTATGTGGAACACTCAATATATTATATGTCCAGAAATAGTGTACGAAAAAGGGGATAGGTCATGCAAAATAATCCCTAGTAAATGAATGTATATAAGGATCAAGTGAAAAATATTAGCTAGCATATTTGCATATTTTCCCTTAGGCCTACTTTTTCATTCTGGTTCCACCAATGTGGACTTTAAGTAACAGCTTAGAGCTAGGCCATGCTGATTACGGAGTCAATAATGTGCTTTACACATTCTTGCCTTAAGAAGAACTAAGTAATCGAACAGTGAAAGAGAAGAGTAAACAAACTCAATGTAATGCTTGTTAGGGAATGACAACCATCAAAATAAATTTGAAAGCTTTTGGGAGCCCCTATATATGTTTAAATTCTTTCTGGAAATATTTAATTAATGAAGTGAATATAAACGTTTATTGTTTGAGTTGTAATAAATTTTAGTATTCAAAGCTTTAGTACCTCAAAACAAAAATTTCTGTTAAACACAGCAAAAATCATGGCCTTTATATCTGGACGGTACATGTCCTTAAATTTGTTTCCCGAAATACATTACATGCAAAATAAATTTAGTAAGAAATGATATGAAAGTATCAGTTTGGCTATGTTAGAACAACCTGTTCAAACTGGAACATGGTAATTTACCATGTGTCCCAGGAAAAATTTTGTCTTATCTTTTTATCAGATTTTTTCCTCATCCAATAAAATATTCATCTATATGCAACTTTCAATATTTTATTTTAAATAACTATATCTGAATAATCATAAGGCTTACTTCATTTGATCCTCTCAGGTTTGGGAAAACCAGATCAAGAAAACCATATTACATGAATTTTATCAATTAAACAAAAAACTTATAGTTGATTACATATAAGAAAATTTGGTAAGAACAAAGTAGTACTCATGTTCCAAACTTTCTTGGTTTGAATTAATCTTTTGTTGAAGATTACTCCTATATGACTTTTATTTAAAATTTCCCAATAATTTCATAGAATTGCAGATGATATTTTTGACAGTTACTTTATGATTATCTATAAATACTATGAAAGGGACTTTGGTAGACAAGGTATTTAAAGCTGAACGCTATAATTTCAAGAAAAAATTATGATTCTTAAAGATCTATTCAGTGTTTTTGGGATACCATGAAAGATTTTCAATTCAATTATACCAATGTTTGTTTCATAGCTAAAGAAGACTAAAAACTTCATTGGTAAGATATGAACACAAATCTAGTTTGTATGATTTTTTTCAGAAATCTTTTATAAATCATAAACTAAGAAAAATATTTTCCAGAAGAATAAATTCTAGTTTTTGTCATTAGCCAAAAAGAAAAATTTCAAATTTCTACTTGCTTGAAATGAGTAATATGAGAAAAAAACAGAAAATAAGAAATAACCTTAAGAAGCAGAAGGAATTCTACTTACATACATACTTAAGTTTAAAGAAATGCTATATACATAATTTTAAAATACCAGTGACTTTTGATGATTCAAGGATCTATCTCATGGCCAATTAGCAGAATGCACTGTTAGTGGGGCCTTTATCTGACACGGGATTTTACCTAATAACAAAAAATTTTTAAATCTGAGAACCTTTAACTGCATTCCTACAACACCAACAAAACAGTGGGATACACAAAAAGGAGCCAAACGTGGTTTTTAACCTCTTTTTTCATAAAACCATAAAAAGCATAAAAGCTGGATTAACTGCCTCCCGAACCCACATCTCACCAGCCGGGTTCTCATCCCCAGCTGGCAAAACTGGCAATCCTTTATTTTTGTTTAAATACCTGGTTTGCAGCCAGAAGGGAAAGTGAGTACATAAAAAGAGGATTTTTATTTTTGAAGAGAAATAAGCAACTGAAAAATAAAACTGCATTGTAAAAAAATCTGTTTGATAAAATAAAATATATTTTATTTAGCTTTGTAAAATGAATACTGATTCTCAAAATAAGTGCTTTTGCTTCTGAACATACGTGTTTTAATTGATATATAGATATATAATGCTATAATTAGAACTGTTTGCTATATCACTTTGTACTGAACAAAATTGATGTAATGCATTGTCTTATCGACATACAAACTTAAGCAATGCTGAGAAAACACTCCAGCAACTAAGCTATCCCTCTTTACCTAAGAGACTTTGCTATCATTTAAAAAGAAAGATTTCTGTTCAACTCCTACCTCCAAATAGCTATAAGATGAAACACACAAGAAATAAAAATAAAAATAGTTGCAATATTCTGCATATGGATGTATAATGTAAACGTGTTCCTACTATTCAAACAATATCCTTTCTCCCTCCTTAAATCTAAATTATTTCAAAACACAATACTTTGAAATACTCTGGAAATCCCAAAGTCAAATTAAATAATTCAAATCCAACAGCCTCTTTGAGATTATTTTTGGAAGATAATTTTTCTCCCTTAAAGTACTTATTATTCTAAAATTATAGTAACATATAAAATTTACATTCTTTAATCTAAGGACTGCAAAATTCTTTCTGGCTACTTCTGCTAATTATTTTTCTAGCAAAAAGGCTAATTTATTTCATGGTTACTGTGAGGGCTGATCCAAGAGTATGATAAATGGTGATGTAAAGTATAGGTACAACAATGGTAAAAGTACATTTCAACTTCATTAAAATGTCATTTCTCATGTTATTTGGATATAAACATAGATCAAAACATGCTCCCGAAATAATCCAGTAAAAGAATTATCTTGAATAATTAATCTAAAATGTATTTTTTCCATAAAATCAATGTTACTGACTTTTAAATGAAACTCAAAGTTTAAATATGAACGCAGACATTTGTTATTTCCTTCTGTCCTTATAGTCCCCTTTATAATCATAGATGTAGTTGTACTTTATACCTACATTTAACACAAATGCCCAAACAGATACAAAGGACAAAAAGAGATCTGGAATATTACAAGAACGTAAATGTTAAAAAACGATGAAAGGTCACATCAAATCAAAACTCAAACAGAGCACAAACTCTAGGAGGCAAGGCTTAATTTCAATTTTTTTACCGAGAGCCAGAGATTACTTTACTTTCTGATATAATAAAACCTAAGATTCAAGGAAGTCACAGCAAATACGAATTAATGTTAAATATTCTGGTAACATTTGATTAATATTTGGGTAATATTTGATGAGGACATTTGCATTTATAAAACAACTAGATCGGTTTAAAAAACACCATGAATAGCTCTTGGGTTATTAATTTCAAAGAATGATATTAAATAAGAAACTATTTTAAAATAATGCCATCAATTAAAATTCCCAATGTAAATATTTATTTGGCTAGTGGGCACTATCAGAACACATATTCATTCCAATATTCTTTTACCAATTACGATGTACTGTGAGGTTAAAGGGACATCTCTCCTCTTGTTAGCCAGGCCACACAATGCACCCAGGACAAGCAATTATAAGGAGGCTATGTATGCCCTGGAGTGGCTTACTGCTCGATCAATAATCCTGACAGAACAGATGGGGGGAAAAATTAAACATCTAAACAAACTGTCTGCACACCTATGTTGTGAAAGTAAACTGCGAACTTGGATGAACCAATTTACCGCTAATTCAAAAAAAATTTTTTTTTCTTGTAGCCTTACACTTCAAGTAACAGATATACGTGTGTTTTATATCCAAAAGTGAGCCCTTTATATATTCTTAACATCACAGGTATTTGCTAGAAAAAAAAAAGACCTATAAATCTTCACATTTTAAAATGAATTGCAGCTTCAGAAATATACATTTCAATTCACAATAATTACGAATTCCATGGTTTCTTGGTATTTTCCTCATAAATGTATATTTTAAAACTAGTTCTTAAATGCTCTAATAATTCTCATGTGACAGCAACTGTAAATGCCATTTGCTATGAACTATAATGCTGTAAACCTCATGGCCACCTCCTAGCATGCACACACCAATACCTGCATATACCTAACACATAAGTTCCAAAAGGAAACTCTGGCTAGCACAGGAAAAACCCTGCAACAAGAGAAGAGCTAACTGGATTCAATAATGGCGATTAAATCATACTCACACATATCTTTCAAGAGATTTCTATACTTCCTTTTTATTCTGAAGCAATAGACACTATGGGATTCCAAGAAACTGGGTCTTTGTCACCCAAGTAACAATAGCCACAGTAAAATACTGTAGGTAATCACTAGTGTCTTAGAGTTAGTTTTATATACATTCTCATGCTTTAGAGATTTTAAAATTAAACTGCTTGAACTAGAATCGTACCAAAGTACCGAATGCAAATATTCTGTTAAAGCCACAAAAACCATATAACTTCGAAAAGAAGTTCAGGTGAAAAATAGCTAGTATAAGGACTGACAGACCTTGAAGTAGGTAAAAGACACCACTTGTAAACACTGAGAAGCATTAATTCCATTTTAGTTCATGTTTAAACAATATCCAATTATGGGACAGAAATGGGATGGCTTTTTGTATCACCCAGAAACAGTATAAACACCACCATAGTACAGAAAGAAATTAAATATATTCAATTAAATAGTAAACCAATGCATATGACGGAAGTTCTTGCATATGAATTCTAACTATAGAGCTGATAACTTCTATCTGAATGAGGCGCTGTGCTCCTTTACTTAATTTTCCCCTTAATATTGTGCTGAGACCCTTTCAGGACTACCAGGAAGATAAAGGTTTTCAAAAATACCTAAGGAGGACAGGTGTTATATGAACTATTAATAATTAAATAAAATTAAATGTTTTACAAAGCCTACTAAAACAACTCTCTCTTTTCATAAAATGCTTGAAAGTTCCAAGACTAGTCTTACAGTCTGTTGGAATACAGTAGAACTTTGTCCAAGGGCTAATCAGAATGGAACTATATGTGCTACTATTTTTACCTGCAGATTAAATGTGCAAACATATGCAACTTTAGCCTCATCGATTTCTCGTAAAAATCTCCTAAAAACAATATTGACAGAGCCCACAAAATGACATCTTTTACATTTATTCTTTGTTGGATTTAAAATAAGTAAATAAAATTCCATTTAATACATTTCATTCAAGTTAGCTTCTACTTCCCCCACCTACACTAACTCCATGCCAGGACTGCCCTTACTACAGCCCTTACTAGCTTCTTTGCAAATTCATGTATACTTTGACTTTAAATTTATATCGAATTTAATTTCCATCTGTGCAATGGTCTATCACAATAATTTTGGACAAATCTTTGTATCAAAATAGTTATCAAACTGATCTATTCGAGCCGTTTTCAAAATGTTACATTATATATAAGAGATATTAAAGATAGCAGGTTTCAAAAGAAAAGTAAAATTACAGCAAGTGAATGTTTCATAAAGTGAAAACTAAGAAGAATGCATCAAAAACTGCATTTTTAGCCACTTGGAAAAAATCATTTTACACTGAGATGAAATAAAACCGTACACTTTTCTCCCTCAATAGCAACCACACCACAGCTAAATATATTTCCAAACAATCAAGTCATTTTTTTGCAATCTTTTTGTTAGTTCTAACTTGATTATCAAATAATTTTTATTTTTACACTATTGCAGAAGTGCATTTCCCTAGGTTTCCAAAACCACCTTATTCAACCTTCCCCATCTGTCACCATCTGCTTCTTTTTAGCATGTACTTTTTGTGTGATCACATAAGCATGTGAAAAATAACTAACATTCAGATGATTATCTGCTGGTACATTTGAGGACTGGGCATAATAAAAGTGAACTGCCAAAACGCACTTAACACTTTTAATTTTGTTGGGTCTTGCATGTAAGCTACATTTGATTTTCAAACTGTTTTACAGTTGGAAAGTTGATCAGGTACTGCTAACTCAAGAGCAAAGCTGAGACTCTAAATAATTAGCACTGCATAAAACGGTTTGGATTCAATAGGAGCCAAATCAAATAATAAAATTTAACAGTAAGAGTTTACATGTGATTTCTAATTTCTTTTATAATTTCTAGGTGTGAAAATACAGTACATATTACAAAACCAAAATCCCCTCAAGATATCTTACAGTCCATAATTTACTCCAAGTTTCTTTCTTTCTAATGTAAGAAAGAGCAAAACCACACTCATTTAAAACTCTACATACAAATGCATTTTTAGAGTTGTAGCACACTAAATGTAGTTTATACGCCTTCTAGGACTGTATCGTTGTAATCTCTTAAAAAAAAAATCTGATTGTTTTCTTTAACAATAAATATTCTCAAATGCTTCCCAAGTTGGAAAATTAGACTGTAGCCCCATTCTTCATCAAAGAGGTAAGAGAATGAATACTTTTTAAAATATCCTTTTGTCAAAGAATAGCATACTTATACTATAAAACTTATCTTTTCTGATTGTCTTTGCCACAGAAACAAATTAAGTTCATTGAAATCTTAAGTGCATTTAAAAACCTGGTATGAGTCTGACATATAGGACATTTAATAAACTGGCCTTGAATTGATTTCTAACATTCTTTTTAAAGTATCTTTGAAATATTCGTCATCTATCTTTGAATAGCAAACCACTTCTACCAGATTAAAACATTTAAAAAGTAAAGGAATACCACTGCTGAATGAAGTATAGGTTGCAACAAGATCTCTATACAATTTGTAAACCAGTCTACAAGAAAAGGAGAAGGGAAAATATCGACAGTCATTCACAAGAGAAGTAGTAGCCAACAATGTATTACAGATCTAATATGCAACTACTACTTACATTATTATAAAGAAAAGACTAGCATTAATAATGGTATGTACTAGAAATTCTAAGGTTCAAAAAGAGTGAGAGACACTGCCTGAAATAACAGAAGCTGGTTTCAGCTTGTGCTAATCCCTTCCTAACACTGACCATGTAAACCTGATCACATTATCACCTTGCTCTCAATTCACAGGTGACTTCCCCTTACCACGGAATCAGACCTAAACTCCTTTGCATTCCAGCCTCTACCCATGTGTCCTCCTGCTGGACCCTCCCTGCAGACTCAAGCACTTTTCCTTCCACTCCACTGTATGTAACTCCAGTAATGTAGTTATTTTTTTGTACAATAATTATTTTCCATCTCTTATCACTTTAGTAAACAGCAAGCTGTTTGAGGATAAAAACCATTTCTTACTATCTTTATATTCCCAGCACCTAATAAAATGCCTAATACCTAATAAAATATTCATTAAATATTTGTTTAATGAATAAATGAGTGTTCTTCAGTGAAATGGTCCACAGTGGAGACCGGAAAAAAGAAATTAAACTCTCATTTTTTAAAATACGGGTAAACACATTCAAAGTTACAAATATGCAGCATATGACACAAATATTTAAAATATAAGAATTAAAATTTCATGAGAAGTTAGCTGTTTTGAGATGTGTCACATTCAAATAGTAACTACAATAAATCATCCTCCCCTATAAAAACAAGATGTCAAGATTTTAATTACGAATCATCATGCATCAAATATAGATGGGTATATAAACTACTTTTAAAGACTAGATTTTTGAAATATTAAAAAAGGTATCCAGAAATGTTTTCCTGTCTTTAAAAAGAAATTGATACTTTCTTGTGAACTGTAAGCTTTTTATTTAGAAACAAATAAAAACTCTTCTTGCATTAATCTTGGTTTTGTTCTTCAGTTGATGACATCTGCATAGAAAACAATATCTTTGTTTCTTAGGAGATCATCTGCTTCTGAAATTAGATGTATTTATCTTCTTCAGAAATAATTTCCCCTAATTGTGACTCAGCTAATTTTGTTATTCTAAATATGGGATATCGTCTTCCATGGCAAATGTATAGCAGGGGTAATTGAACTCCAGAGAAACAAAGAATTTGTTTTCCATGACATTCACAAAAACAATCCTATTCTAGAAAATATGATTTTTATTTGAATAAACAAGAAACATTGTTTCTAAAATTTTATCAAATTCAATCACAAAAATAGAGAATTTTAAACTCCAAATTTTGTAACAAAAAATGATACTTTTGGCAAGAAAATAATCCTTGGAAATTTACTTTATTTTAAATGTTAGCGCTTATTTACAATAACTCAACATTTTTAAAACGTAAATTGAATCCCTAGTTGAAAAGAACTATTATAATAATAAACCAGCATGAGTTACTATATGTATAAGGAATGCTAGTATCATTGTGAATTTATTCTACTTCCTAATTTCCTTTGATTATCTTTTCCTGTTGAGCATTTACAAAGCATCCGTTTAAAAAATTATAATTATTTACATCTACAAGTAGTTGTAAAACTGTGACTTTTGGGAGCCATGATATATGTAGTAAAAAAGCAAAAGTGGGCTTTGTAGGCAGATAACCTAGTCAAAATCCTGATGATACCTTCACCACCTCCTAGCTATGTATAGATTACATTAATAAATCCTAGTTCTCCGTCCCCTCACCTTTAAAAAAATAATCAGGTTTGCTATCTATTACCAAAGATTATTCCAAATAGTAAATAAAGTAATAGATACAATGCACTTATATAGCATGTGGCACATAGTAGATGCTCATTAAATAGTAATCCTCACCCATCAAAGATTAATGCCTCCCTATTTGGCTCCAGCCACACTAACCTTATTACAGTTTGAGGGGAAAACTGAGTTTATTCTTGCCTCAGGGTTTTCAGACTAGCTGTTCTCTGTGTTTGGAAAGTTCTTTCCCTACATTTTGCAATAGCTACCCACTTCTTATCATTCAGACCTTTGGACAAACATCACTTTCCCTGAATATCCTATCTGTAGAAGATGTTATTTTCCAAAGATGGCTGTAGTACTATCTCCCATCGCAGATGCTCTTCGATAATGGAGAGATGGGGTAGTGCCCCTTAAATCTGTGTAGGCTTACAACTGCTTTGAGGAATAAGCATATGACAGTAATGATGTCATGTGACTTCTGAAACTAGGCCATAAAAGGAGATGCATACACAAATGTTCACAGCAGCATTATTCATAGTAGCCCCAAAATGGATGCAACCCAAATGTCCATCAGCTGCTGAATGAATAAACAAAGTGTGGTCCATCCATACAATGGAATATTATCCAGCCGTAAAAAGGAAGGAAGTAGCAATAACATGCTAAAACATGGATGGACACTGAAAGTATTGTGTTAAGTGAAAGAAGCCAGTCACAGAGACTCCATATTTTATGATTTCATTTGTATGAAAATGTCCCAAATAGGTAAATCTATAGAGACAGAAAGCAGATTAGTAGTTGCCTGGGAGGAAGGGAAATGGTCAGCTAATGGGTATGGGGTTTCTTGCTGGGGTGATGAAAATATTTTGGAATTTTCAAAATAGCTGTAATGATTGTACAATTCTGTGAACACACTAAAAACCACTGAATTGTACACTGTAAAAGGGTGAATTTTATGATATATGAATTATATTCCAATTATAAAAAATAATACTATGAAAATAAATTTTTAAAAAATTAATAAACTTTTGATGGTTTACCAGGTGGGAAAAAAATAAAAAAAGCAATGCAGCTTCTAACTTGTTCCCTAAGCCTGACTACTCAGAAGTTGTCATTATGAGGAAGCCCAGGCCACATGGAGAAGCTAAATATAAGAGCTCCTGCCAACGGCCCTAATAAGGGACCAGTCAGTGGACAGCCAGCGGAACTGTCAGACATATGTGAAGATGCTCCCAGATGACTCCAGCCTCCAGCCATAGAATCACCCTCTCACTGTAAAGTCCCTCTAGCTGAGGCCTCACACACAGTGTGGCATAAATTAGCCATCCCTGTTATCCCCATCTGCGTTCCTGGTTCAGAAATCCACAATCATACCAAATGGCTGTTTTTCACCACCAGCTTACAAATCAAGAGTAACTGGAACACTATCTACAACAGCCACACCACACTCTTCCCTTTACCTTGCTTTTTTTTCCTTCATGTAATTGAACATAAGACATTACATTTATTTTTATTCTTTCTCCCTCCACTAGAAGCAAATTCCCCGAGAGGAGGATCCTTTTCTGTCTTGTTCCTACAACCGTATCACCCAGAAAATATCCAATATACAGTAGATACACAATAAATATTAATATTTATTGAATAAACAAATTAATTATTGTAAAACCCTCAGCACAAAGAGGTCACCAGTCTGAAGCTTCCTTTGACATTAATTCTAAAATGTAGCTATTGTCAACAACTTTCTCAACAATTTTCTTTAATTAAGTATAAAAATACACAATACTGTAACTCCAATAATCAGTTTCTCTGTTTCTAAGGAAAGTCCAAGATGGTTTATAAAAATGTAAATATTCTTGAAGTCACTTATTCTATTTTAAATAAATCAATCAAAATTGATACAAGAAATAAAATCTATATAGCCAAGAAATAAAAATTGATTTAATCTGCTTTAGTTAGCACCTTTGCACTTACATAGTTTATAAAATTTAATTTCTGTATATTCTCAACTCCACGATACCACATTAAAATAAGTGAGAGCAAAATAAATTTGGTTCAGGTTGAAATACAGGTAAAAGTAGTAGGTATTGCAATGATTTTTTAATGCTTAAATGGTTTACTTTGTAAAACATTCTGTCAATGTTATTTTTCCTATGAACAGAACTGAAGCCTACCTCTGGTGCAAGATATTCTGGTGTACCACAGAATGTCTTCATGGTGGCTGCATCTGTGATCCCTTCTTTGCAAAGTCCAAAATCTGTAATTTTTATGTGGCCATCTTTATCCAGCATCAAATTCTCCAACTGTGTATTAAGAAAAAATGACATCATTTGTTATATAGTCTCCAACGATAGGAAAATACTGTTTAGAAAAATTATTGATTGCTGGGTAAGGCATTTTGGAAAGAGGACAGAGTTGTAGTTAACAGAATTTTCAATACTTACAAACCCTGTAGCTTCATGTGTAAAAAGAAACATGTTTTATAAAATACTTCATGATTATAAAATTTTTGATTTTTAAACCAATGGCAAAGAGTGCTATAGCTTTAAGAGCCATTATTGTGTAAGTTCTGAGAATTAACGCCTAATTAACTTTTCAAAGCAATTCATCAATCCTCTCTCTTTAAAAAAATAAAATAAAATAAAATGTGATCTAAACAATCCCAAAGAGATGAGAATCTTCTTCTAGATATATACAGATGGTTTTCAACAAGTTCTCTTGGGAATCTATTGCTATTATAAAATATTCACTTACAGAAATGTTTTTTGGTGGTGGTTGTAAATCAAACCTAAATCTTATTTTGTAAGGTAAGGCGATATCCTCTTTTGCAGTTCTTTGTAATAAAGAAATACCAACCCTTTTAAACATAAAAAGAAAAAGAATATCAAAGTCAAACATTCAACAGTTAATAAAAATATATAGCACAAATGTTATAAAGTTGGAATCTCTTTGAACCCATTAATTTAAAAACACCAAAGAGAAACTTAGACTTTTAACACGATCATCTGTCTCAAGTGAAAATTATGAAATGTAAGGAGGGGAGGAGTTTGTACAAAGCCAACACAATTAAAAATAGCAACAATATAACTGACCAATCCCTCCCCCCCGCCATTTTGAATCCAAGGTTATGATTTTCATCACACAAAGGGACATATGAGTTCTGAATTGTGAACATACAGCCTTATATAGTTGGGGCCCATAATCACCCAGTAATGTAGATATAACCTAAAGGTACCTCTCTTGTCACACAGAAGAAATACACAAGACATGAAAAATGTATTAGCAGGATGAATAACAAACTTTTATTTAAGGAGCAGATACTTATTCTACTCCTTAATGCGATGACATTTGGCAGGGTTTACCTGGACTCTGAAGTCAATATCAAATTTCAAACAGAACTCCACATAAGAACATAAACAGATACTAGCCATATAAAATGTAATGACACCAAACCCTCTGCCCTATTATCAAGTGTCTTATAAACAAGACAATTAATAGAGTTAAGCGAGTTGTGTTCACTGAAGCAAAGATCAGAACAGACATAAGTTCCTGTTACGGTACTTCGATGTGCTATGCAACTGAACTAAACGTTCAATACACGTTTCACGTATAGTACACTTCACAGATGTAAGTCTGTCTTCAACTTGTCTACAGAAAGCTGAATGAACCATAAATATATTGAACCTTTTTAAAATAGAAGTTTTAATTCTATCTGAATTCAGATAGCTTGTATCTTCCTGATGCTACTCTACAACCCAGAACCTAGAAATCAAGCCTAATTTGCAAACGACAGTAAGTCCCGAATACTGAAACCAATCAGGAACATCAAGAAAAAGTCTGTCTCTCTATATCTCTTTTTTCTTATTATCTCTTTATCTCTGCCTTAGTCTTTCTCTTCTACATGCCTCTAGTAGTTTCTCTCTTTTCCATTTCTTCCCAAAAAAACCTCTTCTTCCTCCCTCCTCTCACTTGCCATAATGAGAAAGAGAAGTATATATCAAAAACATCAGGATATCGCATCCCTCATTCACTCAACACTAACATCATATGAGTAGTATTCAGTCATACATTTTTAGGAATCCATCCACTGTGTAAAGGAGGAAGAAAATTATTTACAAATGATCTTTCTTTGGTTTTCTCTTCTAAATCACTTTTCTTCTTCCCTTTCTTAGCCACAAAATGCGAAATGCCTACTGTCACTGACGGTTCAGGAACCGTACATTTATAAAACTTTACGTGCATCTGTTTCATCTTCACAGTCAGTCTAAGTCTCCAAGACGGAGACAGGGGCAGCAGCCTTATGCGTAATAGCCGCATCCACTGGCAAAAGCAGTGATGCAGTCAAATGGGAGGTTGTAATGAGAAAGATTATATATTAAAACTCTGGGTAATGTTTACTATTTGTGTCAATTAGAACGGTTGTTATCAAAAAGTTCATGCTTTTTGAGGAGAGAAAAAGAATATTAGACATAATAGCTCACAGAATTTCCACAAAGAAGGGCAACATTTTTTGCCCAGCTGAAGTGGACAGGCATTATTATCATTATTACGATTATTCTTTAGCTTCCTCGCTCCTCAGAGAGTAAGGACAGGCATTGTTTGACAGAGGGTCTTGATACAGTGTGTATATGAAGAGATGGCAGACTCTGAAATCCTTTTCCCTCTGTGCTTTGTGGACACAAAATCATTAACAAGAAAGTACTGTATTCCTCCCTGCTCTTGTTGGTGCCTAGAGTAAAATTAAACTCTAAAAATCCTAGCTGTCTTTTTCTTTAATTCATTACTTCCCAACCTTTTACATTTATTGTAAAATAAAATAAATGAAATTTGTAGGGTATGCCAGGATCAGTGGACAGGCGCCTTGAGGCCAGAACTCACCAGTCTGGAGGCTCCTCTGACCACTCCGCAGGCGGGGGAGGCCATGGCTTCGGCAGCCTGTGACCCATTTGCAATACCCAGGCTGAGGAACTCTGCTCTGATATAGGCCAGGCTACTGATCAGAAACTTTAAAAACATTGTGGATATATGTATGCGATCATTTTAATTAAATGATTGACACTGTGATCAAACAAAGGAATGAAGACAGCAGTTCCCAGGGCTCTGATGACTATTGTAACAATAACAATAAACAATTCCTGTCACCCTCTTAAATCCTATGTTAGCACAGACACATCAAACTCAGTTTCAGGCACTGAGACTGTCTCAGGCTCAAGAAGGTAGTAAGGAATTTCTACTCTGCACATTGCAGATTTAGGTTTATGGGCGTCCAAGTGCCGAAATGTCCCAAGCTGACCTGTAGAGATTGCATGACCATGGAATTAAGACAGTGTGCTGAATATTGAAAGGAAAACATGTCTTCACTTTCTACTCTCCTAATCTAGAAAAAGGATTCATAATGTACAATGGTGGAGATCCCAACTAGGTTGCAAGGCTATTTAAGAATTTATTACAAATAAAGCACACAGTCCAATGCTAGTACGATTTAATTTCGGAGGTGGAAGGGATTCTTAATAGCAGTAGTTTAAGATTTCTATAAACGAGGAAATCCAGTGACAGTCTGGTTAGAAGCAGGAGTTGGGGGACATGTCTTGAGACTCAGCAGGCAAAGATTGGGAGGGCTGTGGTAAAACACTCTGAGGCCATCCCTTTGTGCATTCACTGAGTCTTAGAAATTATCTAAATTTATTTGGTGGTTTCTCATATTAATAATATAAACGGTTAAATACTCTCTGATGAGGTAGAAAATAAGATTAGATGTTCCACAAATAGAATCTGGAGCAGTTTATGTATTATTTTTCCCCACTTGTAATTCTTTCTGTTGTTTTTTTTTTTATTTCAAAGTATTAAGGGGGTACAAATGTTTTTGTTACATGGACAGCTTTTGTAATGTTTGAGTGAGGGCTATTCGTGTGCCCACCAAGAGAGATTAATTCTTAATGAATTCCAGCATTACATTCACCTTGCAAATACGTGTTCAGACTATTCTGTACTTGGATGGCCATGGTCATTGAAAATAAAGGTTGCACTTGCAAAATAAGATCTAAGCAGAAAAGAAGTTTTAAAAACATAATCTGCACTGCTGAAGAAGTTTGAAGATATTTCTTAGAATTTTCATGCTATCTTGAAGAAACATCAGTTTTTCCAAGGTAATCACAAGAAACTTGGATCCTTTAAAATACAATATTTCATATCGTGATGTGTATTGATAAATTAAGCAAACTGTCTAATGTGAAGCAAAAGTTTCAATCATTTATCTGTTGCTATGAACACTGAGTTGTTAATAAGAACTGATAAAATATCTTAAATAAATTTGCATAGGAAATAAAGGCTCTGCCTCCAGCGCTGCATGGGACAGCAGTGTACTTTTAGCAATTTATTTGAGAAGTGCAGCTATCACAGGCATCTCAAATGGATTTGCATTTGAATAAAATCTGTCATTAGGAATGAGACCAGAGACAAATCTAAGACTGATCAATGAAAGAACTAAATCAGTTCTTGATGAAGCTGTTTTAATACATCCGGTATAAATATATTTGAAATGTTCATTCTCATATCTTTCACAGCTTAATTTGAATTTTAGGTTTACAAAGATTGCCGAGAGTTAATCCAATGCATTCCCCATCTGGATTTCATTTCAATTTTAGAAGGCAGAATGGTGTAGTGACAAGAACATCATACAAGGAGCTAGGATTCATGAGTTCCAGTAATCTTACTATGTTAACAATTTAGTCCACTACTTTTAGTGAGTCACTGGGCTTCTAGGCTTGAAACACATCACCTATAAAATATGGACCAGCTCTACCTTTCTGTGATCCCACTTGAAATATCTGATTCTCTTATACATAATCCTGTATACTATGGATACAAGTTAACACATAAGTTTTGAATATTTAGTTTCTTACATTATATAGAGTTTTCTTGGTGTACAATCACATCCTATGCTATATATTCACTTAGACCTTTAAGTTAAGGCTATATTTTAAAAAAATAAACTTAGAGAGCAGAGACCACTTAACTGTCTTGTAGAGTTTGCAGTCTGTGCATGTGGTAACTATGTGGCTGGGATTCATAAAGTAGGCACTTTATGTTGCAGTTTAATAAATTTAGTCTAATTCCATCATCAGAAAGGATGGGGCAGTAGAACTCATTTAAGGAGCCTCAATATACCAATATGTTGAATCATTTGATGAGAAATAATTAAAGGAGAATATTGACCAAGACTACCCTAATTATATCCTTCCAAAATCAATGCCACTATCTACTGAACATTTTTTCTTCAGGTTTCTTTAAGCTAATGATTCAATCTTCTGGCTTTAAGCATTCTAGATGTTACCTATTACTTCAAAATTATTCTCATTTCCTTAAACCCAGGCCTCTCCTCTTCATTCCTCTCCTCCTTCCTCCCTACAATTGGACTCATTAAACATGAAGTGGGAGCAGAAGGAATGGACTCAGAAAGAGCTAACTATTTCTAAGTATATTTGGAAAGTGAATACATATTTTGTCATGTCATATAACTAATTTATTTAAAAAACATCCATGTTGAAGACATTTAAATATAGAATTATTTGGCCATGCAGACATCAGACACAAGAATGCCGAATTCTGTCACATTCCTAGTTATAAAAAAAAAGATTCAGTCCTGATAAATTTAACAACATGGATGAATCTCACCAGACATCATGCTGAGCAAAAGAAATCATTTACAAAAGAAAACATACATTATTACTCCTTATAGATGAAATTTTAGAACAGACTAAACTAATTACGGTGATAGAAACCACTCTAGTAGCTGTCTGGGGTACGGAGGGAGATTGATAGTAAGGGGCACAAGGAAGCTCTGGGGCTGATGGAAAACTTCAATACCATGGTTGTGGTGACAACAGTTACACCACACACACACACACACACACACACACACATGCTATATATATATATATTGCCAAAAGTCAACTATATTTAAAATGTATGAATCTTATGTATAGAAACATACTCTAATAAAGGTATAATTTGGTGTAAAGAAAGATTCAGGCTAAATACAATCACACTGTTGATTTATATTAATCTCTAGTCCATTTTGACACTTAGATAGTTGGTCATCTCTGATGTAGGTGTTTCATAGTTGCATACTTAATTTTTTCTTACATACAGTATTTTACAGCTTCTTTTAAATAAACATAATAATATACTCTAAACATACATAGTACACTTCACTGTCATTGTATAAAATAATATTTTATGAGAACAGTTACTCATTAGGGTTATTTATTATCTAAAGACACATAACACAAATATCTTTAAATAATCTAGACAACCGCTTAAATAATTAGATAATTTAAGAATCATAGGTTTGAAATGGAGTGAGGAGGGAGTGAGGTGATAATTGTGATTTCTTCTACATGTGGTAATAATATACAGATACCTACCTATTTCATACACACAAAACAGAATTTCATAAAAGCCTCATGTATCTTCTATTACTACAAATCAAATTATATCTTAAATGAAGTAATATTTGATCAATAAAACAATTCCGTGTCAAATTTTAATAGGTCAAGACGACTACATAATTTACTCTTTAATTAAATATGATTGTAACATTCGGAAGTTGTTCAAAATGTGTCAGTACAAATTTCCTCAATATAGCCAACTTAATTCACAACAGTGCCATGAGAATCAGAATTACTATTACCTTGTATGAGCTAATCCAGGAATCAGCAAACTATCATCTATGGGCCAAATTGAGTCCACTGCCTGCTTTTGTAAATAAAGTTTTATTGAAATGCAGCCAAACACATTCATTTACAGATTGTCTTGGGCTGCTTTTACCCTACAATGGTGGGGTTGTGTAGTTTGCAACAAAGACTATATGGGCAGCAAAGCCTAACATATTTACTATCTGCCCTTTACAGAAAGTTTGCCAATTCTGACCTATCCTAAGAGTCTCGTCATAAAGGAATTTAGGGAAGTCAAGGCACTGCTACCAATAAAACAAATATAGTGCTTTTATAAATGGAAAACTAAACAAATTAATAAAAAAACTATTAAAACACTTCATGTACTTAAACCCACCAGAAAGTTAATACTGAAATCAAAATGAATATTTTCCTTCCAATAGTCTTATTATAAAAGTTTCTTCATAAAACACTATGTTAGGATATAATCGAACTTGTTTTACAATAGCAACTGTAAGATTATTTGACTTTTAATCAGATGTTTAACATTTTTCTAATTATAACATTTATAGAAAAATTAAACAATTATTGGTAGATCATATTTGATCAGAGTAGTCAAGCAGAAATTACTATACATATCAAAAACTCAGACATAAAGCAACTACATACATACTAGGTGAATGAAATGTAGTGAACTATATTCTTAAACAGAGTACCCTTTTTCCCAACTAAATCTGCTTTTCTCCAAACTGTATAACTTTGTAATTACTTTGCGTTTGTCCCTATAGTCTCTGCGAAAACAAATTTTGATTACTTTTTTTTTTTTTACCTTGAGATCACGGTACACAATCTTTCCGGAATGTAGATAGTCCAAGGCAGAGACAATTTCTGCACCATAGAAACGTGTACGGTCCTCAGAGAACACCCGCTCTCTCGACAAATGGAAAAACAGCTGCAGGGTAAACAGCAGGGACAGGATTGTAATAATTACTGATTTAGTGGGGGAAATTAACACAAACATAAAACACCTCTCATCACCATATTGTGATGATAGATAGTGTACTCTCGGTGGACACTGCACACTCTTAGACAGCAGCTGGCTTCTCTTTTCCAGGTTTCCAAGGGGAAATTGCGAGCTGTTAAATCAGCGTTTTAATCAATATACCAATCTTGTTTAAGGCATTCTGCTTGCTACCCATTTAACCTTCAGTTACCAGAGGAAAAAAGTATGCACCATCAGATTGCAATTTCCCCCTCACTATACTGCTGCTTCACTCTTCCAAGGATTAAGTATTGAGACATTACTAAAATAAACGAACACGAGCATAGATGTAACATTTTTACTAAATTATTTGATTTACCTTTGATTTCAAAGGACTGATTTGCTGAAACTGGTTTATTTAAACTTGTTACATTCTATAATACAATTTTTGATCCATCACGATATCACCAGAAATATTTTCAAAGTTCAAATCAATTTTCTACAGTGAGAAAATTTAAGGCTTTAAAATTTTAATTTATTTTAGTAATGCCCAAAATGGACTGAGAAGCTTCCATTATTCCTTTTATAGTTCTCAAAGTATATTCTGTTTTCAGTAATAATAAACTATGATGCCAACCTTTTCTCATATAATCGCTTAAAATGATAAGCCTATCCATTTCCTAGTTAACCACTTAAAAGATGCACCATTCAATAATCAACAAATATTTACTAGGATTTACTGCTACCAAGCATCCAGCTCTCTAATGGGCCAGCTCTTCATTTTAAAAACCTACAAATCTTATCTCGCTTAAACAACATACATGAAGAAGGAGGTTTCAGGCACTATGAACTGACTATTGACCTTTGTTGTTGAAATCCACAAAGAACAATGAGAGATTATTTACAGTGCTGAGCACATTGCCAGGTATCTTGGTAGATACTCAGTCTATGTCTGTGATGAAAGAAAGGAACCGACCAGTCACAATGTGCCCTTGATGGCAAGATCAGAAATCACTCCTTCACATCTTCACATGGATCACTGACTCTTAATGCTTCCACAAAATTGGTGAGAATTATGGTTAACCGAGATTTGTTCTGCACACAACAAACCATAATCTCCAGTAACATAAAATGGGTTCCCTACAGATTCCTTCTTCCCCTTTCCCACCCCCACTTAACAGTCTATTATTGTTTTAAGATAAATGTTATGCATGACCCATTGGCACGAGGGTGAGGGGGAAAGTGGGGGGAGAGAGAGAGCGCGCGAGCAAGAAGAGAAATATCATCTATTGCCAAGCACAAAGATTGGCACAATACTAATAATATTAAAACTAAAATATTTGGCAGATAGTCTCTAAACTTTAATGTTCCCTAGCATAGTGTCATACTTTGTCAAATCTAAGATGCTACTAATTGGGACTGCATCATCATTTTATGTAATATCAAGAAAGAAAAGAAAGTTGTTAATTATTAATAGAACTATGACACACCACCTACTATAAAAGGCATTCTGATTACAGAAATATTAAATGCATCTTACAAATGATCAAATACAGCATGTTGAAATCTAAGCAATTTATATAATTAGAGATATTTTTGAAAATTCATTCATTTTATATAGGCAGACACATATTAAATACTACCAATGCATCACCATCCTAACAAGGACAGGGAGTAGAAAGAAGTATGGATCATCAGTAAAACCATTCTGAAAAACTTCCAGGTCGAAATAATTTCTGCCATGCAAAATATCACCAACTATGAGGAAGGAATCCTGTGATCGCTATGTGGGGTTACGGTAGTCTTCTATGCAATGAAAATAGTGATTAGGTTTCTAAGTTTTCTTAAAAGAATGTCAAGCCTCCCACTCACTCATCTACTTTACAAGAGATATGGATCCTCCCTAAATCAATATAATATATGCAGGATTCTAGATCTTTATTTAGACCATATATATCTTCAACTTGTCTGCCAGCCAATTTCTATAAAAATATGAGCTAAAAATTATATTTGAGGGGAAGAATTCTATTTATTTCTCAATCTGCTGCTATCTGATGTGTACCCTTACTACTTTATGGAACTTATTCTCGTTAAGTTAACCGACAACCTCTTAATTGACAAATCCAGTAATCTATTTAAAGTCCGTGTGCCTTCTTCCTGTTGTGGAGCTTAGGACATCACCTACTGCCCTCTCTTTCTTGAAACATGTTCTGTAGCTTTGGTATACAACTCTCTCCTAATTTTCTTCCTCACTCTCCAGATAGTCCTTCTCAGTTCCCAGTTGGCTCTGAACCAACTTTCTAATTCAGTATTCATTTAGTGAGCATCAATTATTTTAAAGTCACTGTGTTGGGAACTGGGAAAAGAAAAAGAGGGCATACAATGATGATTAAGACATCATCTCTTATGTGTACAGCACTGATTGAAGTGACGTTCTCGTGAGTGTACGCTTATCTCCAAACTTATCAAGTTGTACCTATTAAAAATGTACAGCATTTTGTATATCAATCATACCTCAATAAAGCAGTTTTTAAAAAAGGAATCTCTGCCACTAAGCAGAGATTCTAACCTAATGAAGGGGATGCATATATCGACCAGAAAAAAAAAAAAGAGGGCCATGATAAACTTTATAGTTAAGACATTAAAAGTATTTTTGAAGGTAAAGAGTGATTAATATGCACTGGGATGATCTGGGGAGACTTCACAGATAAGGTAATATTTCACTTAAGTTTTAAAGAACGGGATTTTTCACAAATGAAAAATGTAAGGGAAAACTACAAAAAGTTGGTACTCAAGTTTTATCCATCTCTGTATTTCTACCATAGCCTAGCATAGTATCTGCACACCGTAGGTAATTAATTAGCATCTGTAGAAAGCATTAGTAGTGAAGAAAAAGGACAGCTGAAAAATAATACGCATTCAGAGCAATGACAGAATTTAAGCAAAAAGAAAAAAAAAAAAGAAAAAGATGAGGCCAGATTCTTTAGGACCTTGACTGCCATGATATGAATTTTATTCTATAGATAAGGAGTGTGAAAAGAGTTTTAGGTTAAAAATATTAGCGTAATTTTAAAAAGACAACTCTGGCAGCAATTGGAAAATCAGTTAAAAAGATCAGAGACTACAATTAGGTAAACAATTCATAAAGAGGAACAAAAAAGTTATTAATCACCTATTTAGTACTAGCTGTTACGAAAAGCTGCAGACACAAAGAGAAGAAATAGTACCAACCCGTAAGGACATCGCTATCTGGTTACAACAGCCAGATATATACACTAATCTACTAAAAATATGGTCATTATTAAGAAGCAGAGAAGACATTTAAGGAATAAGTATGTTTGCTAATATCAGAAGTTGTATTTGAGCTGGATGAGAGCTTCTGAGGGACATCAGCTAGAGTGGTAGAAACAGACATTTCAAGAGAATCAATATTCCAGAGGGAACTAGCTTGTACCACTTGGGCCAAGGGACAGATCAACAGTGTTGAGGTTTCCCTACGGCTGGCTGAGTAGATGCTGCTATAGAGGAGAAGAAAAGGGACGGGGACAGAGGAACAGTGGGTTTTACTTTGACGTGCTGCTATCTAAACAAGCATTTGATAACAGAGCTTTTCAACTGTGGGTCCCAAAGTTATAGAGGTAGATACAGAAGTCATTTATAGAGAGGATATTGTTAAGACCAAGAAAGCAAAATATAGCCCAAGAATTCAGTAAAAACTGCAAAGGGAGTTAAAGGAAGAATCTTAGGGTACTACTATACACAGGACAAGGAAAAGAAGTCGAATAGGATATTGAGATAGAGTACTAAGAGAAGCACAAAAGGAAGCAAGAATATAATATCTGAAGAGGTGAAAAGAAAATTTCAGGAAGAAAAGTTCGTTTATTGGACTTTGGAATTAGGTCATTTGTTACCTTTCAGAGATAAGATGCCATATTTAGATGGGCTGAGAAGAGAATGCGAAGTAAAGGTAGAAAGGCATGCTACTGCTTCAGAAGAAACGAATGAGATGAGCCAGAGCCACGGTAACACCGAACCAGAAGATTTCTGGTGCAACATAATAAATAATGCTTTCAGGAAAACTTTTGCTCAAAGAACCTGAGAGATATTATATAGCTATAATTCATATGGAATAGAAACACAAATTAAAAGACCAATGAAATCAGGCAGCTGGAAACATGTTATTTTAGGTTATAAGAATTTAATATAGGATAACTTGATGATGACAATATATAATAAAGTATATGTAAAAAGTGACTACTTAATAAATGGCACCACCATTTGCTTTTCTTTTTTTTTTCTTTTTTTGAGACAGAGTCTCACTCTCTTGCTCTCTTGCCTGGGCTAGAGTGCTGTGGCGTCAGCCTAGCTCACAGCAACCTCAAACTCCTGGGCTCAAGCAATCCTCCTGCCTCAGCCTCCCAGGTAGCTGGGACTACAGGCACATGCCACCATGTCCAGCTAATTTTTTCTATTTTTAGTTGTTTGGCCAATTTCTTTCTATTTTTAGTAAAGACAGGGTCTCGCTCTTGCTCAGGCTGGTCTCGAACTCCTGAGCTCAAGAAATCCGCCCACCTCGGCCTCCCAGAGTGCTAGGATTACAGGCGTGAGCCACCATGCCAGGCCTACAATTTGCTTTTCATCTTGCATGACAAAATAAATTTTATATGTATTAAATATAAAATATAAAAATAAAAAGCCAGAAAATATCTGATCTCAGGATGAAGGATTTTCTAAGCATAAAAGAAATGGAACAAATAATAAACGGGAAATAGGGAAATATAGAATTCACCACATAAAACAGAAAAATTAGAAGTAAAATGGAATATTCATAACAAATATGACAAAGTTCATATACTTAAGAAATCATGAAAAATCAAAAGACAACAATGCAAAGAAAAAAAATGGGTAAAAGACAGACAATATAAGAGAAATACAAGTTACTAAAATATATGAAAACATGTCACCTTATAACAATCAATGCAATAGAGATAAAAACTTAAAAAGGGATAATTTTAATACATTGTCAGTGGAAAGTGTGGTGAGATAAACATCTTTATACATTGGTGGCTGGTATGTAAACAGATAGAAACTCCTTGCAAAACAATTTGGCAGTAATATCAAGATAATTTCTAAAGTTCAGCAGTTCCTCTTCTAGAAGTTTCATTTAAAAAAAAATATATGGAAGCCATCTTCTACACAATGATATTGTTTGCAGAAGTATATACATTGACAAAAATGTGAAAACAGCCTTCCAATCATGTTGAAGAAAAATAAAAGTAGATTTTTATCTCATACCATAAAAAATTTCAGATGTAATTAATACTTAAATAAAAAATATGAAATTAAGGCCGGGCGCGGTGGCTCACGCCTATAATCCTAGCACTCTGGGAGGCCGAGGTGGGCAGATTGTTTGAGCTCAGGAGTTCGAGACCAGCCTGAGCAAGAGCGAGACCCCGTCTCTACCAAAAATAGAAAGAAATTAATTGGACGACTAAAAAACATATAGAAAAAAATTAGCCGGGCATGGTGGCGCATGCCTATAGTCCCAGCTACCTGGGAGGCTGAGGCAGAATGATCGCTTGAGCCCAGGAGTTTGAGGTTGCTGTGAGCTAGGCTGACGCCACGGCACTCACTCTAGCCCGGGCAACAAAAGCGAGACTTTGTCTCAAAAAAAAAAAAAAAAAAAAAAAAAAAAAAAAAAAAAAAAAAAAAAAAAAAAAAAAAAAAAAAAATGAAATTAAAAAATAGAAAGTATGAATAAAAAGTCAATGGGACTGAACTAACCCAACTGCCCTAACAATTGACAGAAACATATAAAACAAAAAATGAAAACTGTAAAAATATATAACAGAACTCTCATTAGATACTGGACAACAGGGAATGCAGGATTACGATTCCTGTGAGAACAGAAACAAATGAGGTGAGCCATATGATTACCCTCCTTTTGTTTGGGGTTACTTTCTGGAGCATTATTCAAGAAGAAAAATCCTAAGCATAACTCAGAGGTTTCAGTGTTGGAGACATAAATATCAGATTTTGAGGATGGTGAGGTGGACGGCATTTGCAGGACAAAATACCAGCGAGGAGGAAGCTATCGGAACCTGCATAAATGAATATGCTGCCACGTGTGAGGTTAAGCTCTATGAGGACAATCATAGAAGGAATGGGGACCAGCATACCTAATAATTCCCAGAGCTCACAGAGAGCTAAGAGACATTCAATTTTAAGCAGTCAGAGGACAATCATTACTGAAAACTCAGGCATTCAACTGGTATCTCTAAAGAATCAGAGTAAAAATTAAACCTACACTAACAAAGCTAACAAACAAGACTGTAAAACGTCAATCATATTTGCAGAAAAAGGTCTAACACTATTTGAAGGAAGACAACAAACCCCAGGAAATCCAAATTCTTAATATCTAACCAATGGAACACAAACAAAAGCCCAGAAATAAACCCATGCATATATGGTAAACAAAATTTAACAAGGGCGCCAAGAATACACAATGGGGAAAGAATGGTCTCTTCAATAAATGATGCTGGGAAAACTGGATATATACATGCAAAAGAATAAAATTGGAGCCCTATCTTTCACCATATCCAAAAACCAACTCAAAATGGATTAAGGACTTAAACATAAGAACAGAAACTCTAAAAGTCCTAGAAGAAAACACAGAAAAAACTGCTCGACATTAGTTTTGGCAATGGTTTTTTGGGATAAGATACCAAAAGTACAAGCAACAAAAGCAAAAATAAATAAGTGGGACTATATTAAACTAAAAAAGCTTCTGTGCAGCAAAGAAAACAATCAATGGAGTGAAAAGGCAACCTATAGAATGGGAGAAAATATCTACAGACCATATATCTAATAAGGGGTTAATAAGCAAAATATACAAGAAACTCCTACAATTCAACAGCCAAAATAAAAAAATAAATAAAGATTAAAAAATAGGCAAAGGACCTGAACCTGACCTTTTTTTCAAAGAAGATATACAAATGGCCAAGAGGTATATGAAAAGGTACTCGAGATCACCAATCATCAGGGAAATACAAATCCAAGCCACACTGAGATAATACTTCACATATCTTAGGACAGCTATTATTAATTTCAAAAAGACAGAGATAACAAGTGTTGGTGAGGACATGAAGAAAAGGGAACCTTTGTGTATTGTTGGTGGGAATGTAAATTGGTACAGCTGTTATGGAAAAAAGTATGCAGGGTCCTCAAAAAATTAAAAATAGAACTACTATATGATCTAGCAATCCCACTTCTGGGTTTGTATCTGAAGGAAATGAAATCAGTACCTTAAGAGATATCTGCACCTCCATGTTCACTGTACCATTATTTATTGCAATGAAGATGGGAATCCAAGTATCTCTAAGAGGTGGAAAGAACCTACGTATCTATTGACAGATGAATGGATAAAGAAAATGTGGCGCGCACACACGGGAATATTATTCAGCCATAAAAAAGGAAATCCTACCATTTGTGACAACATGGATGAATCTTCAGGAATTATGTTAAGAAAAATAAGTCAGACAGATAAATACAAATACTATATAATTCTACTTATATGTGAAATCTAGAAGAGTCAAACTCATAGAAACAGATAGTAGAATAGTGGTTACCATGAGTTGGGGAGTGAGTAAAATGGGGAGATACTGGTCAAAGGGTACAAACTTCCAGTTACAAGATGAATAAATTCTGGGGATCTAATGTACAGCATAGTGACTACAGTTAAAAATACTGTATTGTGTATTTAAAATTTGCTAAAAGAGTAGATCTTAAGCATTCTCATCTCTGTGTGTGTGTGTGTGTGTGTGTGTCTCAATTCATCACTGTATACCTTAAAGTAATACAGTTTCATTTGTTCATTATACCTCAATAAAGCTGGGAAAAAAAAAACAAAAACAAAAAACCCCCCAAAACAAATGATCTAGCATGCAATCAACAATTATTAAACACGAAAAGATGCAGGAAAATATGATTCATAACCAAGAGAAAAATCAGTCAATAGAAACTACCTAAAAATTATAGAAATGATGGAATGAATAGACATTGACTTTAAAACAGTACATGAACATAAAGAAGAGATAAAGGGAAATGAAAATAGAAACAAATGAGATGACAAATGGTGTCTGAAATAAAAAATTCACTAGACAGTATTAACAGACGAGATACTGCAAGAGAAAAGACCAATGAACATGAAATCATAGCAAAAGAAACTATATACATTACAACTGAAAAAAAAAAGCCTCAGTGACAGTTGGACACTGAGGACACTGTACGACGGTGTCAAGGATTCAACATGTGGGGTAACAGAAGTCACTGAAAGAAGAAAGCAATTTGAAAAATAATGCCTGAAATTTTCCAAACTTGGATAAAAATAATAAATACAGAGATCTAAGTATCTCAATGAACCCTAACAAGATGAAAATTCACATACACGCATGGAAGCTCAAAACATAAGAAGGCAGAGCACAAAGAAACTGCTGAAAAATCAGTGATAAAGACAAAAATCTTTAAAACATGCTGAGAAAAACCCCACATATTACACACAGAGGAAAAACAGACTATGAAAGTATTCTACATGTTTGTATTCTCAGCACTATGCCCAGTATATGGCATATATCATGTACTTAATAAATATAATATGTACTGCAAAGAATAAAGTTAAATTTAAAAATACAAAGAATTATTCACAAGGAAAATCAGGCGTAAAGTTTTGAAGGTAAAATACTTTGATTGGAAATATAAAAAAATCATATACAATAATTGAATAACTTTGCTTTTGTTCATGAAGGAAAATGAGTTATTTGCTGCTCAAGCAGGCAGCATATCTTTAGAAATTTAAGTTCCTTTAGGCAAAGACTACATATTTAATTTTTTCTGTGTTATGCTTAGTCATGCTTTAGGAATAAAGTAATATAAATACATTATCTCAAACTACTAACTATACAAGCATTTTATCACAAACCTATAATGCTTATTTCGAAAATAAATTGCTGTATTTTAAAAAACTGTTTAAAAAACAGTTATATCTTTAATGCAACAAATTTTCCCAAAAATGCAGATTTGGACTTAAAAATGTCCTGAGAATTATCACTGCAACCTAATGTTTTAAAGTCAATTATCTTTTTTCTTACAAATAATGCTCATATAATTTTAGTCATTCTTTTGTAACTGTATAAGATTGGCTATCTGGAGAATAATAAACTATGTTTAATACGGGTCTCATTAATTTCAATGATTAGATTCATTATCATAATATTGATGGAGCTTAGAATCTGAACAACCTAAAGACAACGAATTAATTAAGCAAGAAAACATGGCAGTCTGTGCAATAATGCTGATTAACACATCCCATGGGTATACAAAAAGACGCAAGAGAAAAAGAATGGCTCTAGCTCACCTACAGGGAAATTAATCAAAAATACCATGCCATGCAACTGAAATAGTATGAGTTATACTATAAAATAAGCACGAATCTACTCTTATAGAATTAAAGTATTTATTGTTACATGTATCAGTAATTCTTATTAATTGTCTTCCAGATAATGCTTATCTTTTCACAATTTTCACTCAGTGTGCATTTGACACAGAAAAATTAATGCAAAGCTACTTCCATTTAGTTTTTGAAGGTTGTTTCAGAATGACAGTGATACAGACATGAGATGCAAATATGAAAATGCCATATCTTAATAACATGGTTCAAAATAAAATTTCTTTAAAATATAAATTAACCCCCTAAGATGCTACAAGAGAACTGAAAAGCATCTAAAATAAAAGCTGCTCTGAAACAGCTGTTTGGTGGTAAGTGTGTTAGCTATAAATTATAGGCTAAATGACTCATGCCCTATTTCTCTACTTCTTTCTCTCTTTTAATAAGTCTGAAAATATAACCAGAATTCTAGATCACTGACTAGGTGCCTGATATTAGAAAAACTAGTCTGTAAGCTAGCAATTTTTAGAGAAGTAATACAAAACAAGAAAAGTTAAAATCCCATTTTCTGGGATTAAAATATCACCTAATAAAAATATTTATAACGTGGTAAATATAAAAAAGTTGTTTTAAAGAAAATAACTGTTGTGATTTTATTTTTAAAAAAGCTCAGCAAAATAGGAATACAACAGAACTTCTCCAACTTGATAAAGGGCATCTATGAAAAACCTACAGTTAACAACATATTAATAGTTAGTAGTGAAAGTATGAATACTTTTGCCCTAAAATCAGGTATAAAGCAAGGGTATCTGTTTTCACCTGCCATTTAGCATTGTTCTAAAGGTTCTAGACAGTTTAGTAAGGCAAGAAAATGCATACAAATTAGAAAAGAGGGAGTAAAACCATCTTTGTTCTTACATGACATGATCATCTCCACAGAGAAACCCACAATATTTATAAAAGACTACTCAAACCAATAAATGAGTTTAGCAAGGATGCATGATGCATAGCTAATAAGTAAACATCAATTGTAGTTCTATATATTAGCAAGAAACAATTAGAAATTGAAATTTGTAACAATAAACCATTTATAAGAAACATAAAATAATTATGAAAAATAATTATAAATTTTCCTCATGGATAAATGTAACAAACATGTTCAAGACTGTACAATAAAAACTACATAATACTGTTGAAAGAATCTAATGCCCTAAATAATGGGAAAAGATATACCATGCTCACGGATCAGAAGGTAACATTGTTAACATGTCAATTCTTCCCAAATTGATCAATAGATTTAACACAATCACAATGAAAATCCAGTAGGACTTTATGTAAAAAATCAACAGTCTTATTCTACAATTTATATGGAAATGCAAAAGAAACAAAAGATATCTGATTTTAATACTCGCTCTAAAGCAAAAGTGTGATAAATTGAAGGCAGTGTGGTAAAACTGTAAGGATGGATAGATGTATTTATAGATCAATGTAACAATATTGAATCCAAAAATCAACCTTTTTGACAAGGTGTCAAGGTAATTCAATGGGAGAAAGACAGTTTTTCAACAAATATGCTGGAACAATTAGATACCCATTTGCTTTTTTTATTATTTCAGCATATTATGGGGGTACAAATTATAAATCTTTAGGTTATATACATTGCCTTTGCCCCACCCAAGTCAGAGCTTCAAGCATGTCCATCCCCAGAAGGTGCACACTGCACCCATTACGTGTGGATATGCCCATCCCCTCCTCCCCCCTCCCACCTGCCCGATGCCCGATAAATGTTACTACTACACGTGTACATAAGTGTTCATCAGTTAATACCAATTTGATGGTGAGTATATGTGGTGCTTGTTTTTCCATTCTTGAGATACTTGATTTAGGAGAATGGGCTCCAGCTCTATCCAGGATAATATAAGAGGTGCTAGATCACCATTGTTTTTTGTGGCTCAGTAGAACTCCATGGTATACATATACCGCATTTTCTTAATTCACTCATGGATTGATGGGCACTTGGGTTGTTTCCGTATCTTTGCAATTGTGAACTGTGCTGCTATAAACATTCGAGTGCAGATGTCTTTTTTATAGAATGTCTTTTTTTCCTTTGGGTAGATGCCCAGTTATGGGATTGCTGGATCAAATGGTGGTTCTACTTTTAGCTCTTTAAGGTAACTCCATATTGCTTTCCACAGAGGTTGCACTAGTTTGCAGTCCCACCAGCAGCATATGAGTGTTCCTATCTCTCCTAATCCACACCAACATTTATTGTTTTGGGACTTTTTGATAAAAGCCATTCTCACTGAAGTTAAGTGATATCTCATTGTGGTTTTGATTTGCATTTCCCTGATGATTAGAGATGTTGAGCAGTTTTTCATATGTTTATTAGCCGTTAGTCTGTCTTCTTTTGAAAAGTTTGGGTTCATGCCAACTTTTTAATGGGGTTGTTTGTGCAAAAAAAAAAAAAAAAAAAAAAAAAAGAACTTTGACCCTTATATAACCTTATATAGCCCTATACATGAAAATTAACTTGAAATGGATCACAGACGTAAATGTAAGAGTGAAAACTACTAACACTTCTAGAAGAAAGGCTAAGGAGATAATCTTAATAAATGAGTTAGGAAAAGATGTTTTTAAATTAAACAAAATTTATAAATCATAAAAGAAAAAACTGATAATATGTCACCTAATTTAAAAGTCTGCCCTTCAGAAGATACTGGTTGAAAAGCCTATCCGTCGTTTCCAGGGTGGGAGTGACGGGGGGAACTGACTGTGAAGGCCAGGAGAGACTTGTGATAGAGACATTCTACACCATGACTGTGGTGACGGTAACTAGTTTATGCAGCTGTCAGAACTCACTGAATTGTACACTCAAAATTGATCAATTTTATTGAATGTAAATTATGCAAAACAATGCTGATTATGATAGATTAAACCAGAAATATACACAGGGAAAAATCCCTCTTACGAAATAAAAACGCAAACTACAAAATGGGAGAAAATACTTACAAAACATATGTATGATTAAACACTTATGTAAAATATATAAGGAGTCTGATAACTCAATATTAAGAGGAAAACTAATTTGAAAAGCAGACAAAAGATTTTAACAGATACACAAATGGAAAACTAGAACAAGAAAAGATGTCCAGTATCACTAGTTATTTGAGAAATTCAAATTAAAGCTATAAGGTACTACTATATATCCACTAGAATGGGCAAAATTTTAAAATACCACCATGCCAAGTGCAGTGATGACGGTAAATAACATCCTGGGAATGCGAAAATGGAATAGTCAATTTGGAAAACAGTTTGGCAGTTTCTTACGAAGTTGAACATACCAAATGACACAGAAATTGCATTTCTAGGTATTTTCCCAAGATAATTAAAGAATGTATGTTCACACAAAGATCTGTACTGAAATATTCACTAGAGCTTTTTTCCTAGTAGGCCCAAGTTGCAAAGAACCCAAATGTCTATCTAGTGGTGACCATATAAACATATTATGGAACATCCATACCATGCAGCAAAGCCATAGAAACAAACTACTGATACATGCAATAATATGGATGAAATCAAAAGTATTATGCTAATTGAAAAAGGCAGAACACAAAAGACTATATCCTGTGTTTTTCTACTGTAGTTTTTAATATTTGAATATTGTTTTGTGTTACTGTCCTGTTTTTCTTCCTTAGGGTCGTGAATTACAGATGTATTACTTCCTCTGTTTTTACCCTCTTGAAAAGCTCACTCTGGGTAAGCCGGCCTTGGTGTAAGACGGCTGACTACCCTGAAATTGCCATGCTGTGCCATAAGACATGGAGAGGAATCGCGGAAACAGACAGATGCCTGGTCAACCCCTGTAGCGCTAGTCACCTCTCCTGAGATTTTAGATTTTAAGTAAGCAAGCATTTTAGATGTTGACACTAGTCAAGTCTTCTGATGACTACTTTAGATGCAGTGAGATATTCGTTTAATGATTCACTTTAGGAAACTGGCCTTGAAATACTATAAAATTATATACTAAAATACACTTGACTCTCTCTTACCTCCCACCCCACTCCAGCACAAAAAAGAAAAAAGAAAGAAAAAATACTCTCAACTTTATTTTGCCTCGAACTTTAGATGCTAATGTGAATAATGAAATGTATTTTTACTGGCTTAGGAATATTTGAAAAAGCTTTGGGTGAAAGCAATAGAATCCTGATATTACCTACATAATATATTTTTTTTTTTTTTTTTTTTTGAGACAGAGTCTCACTCTCTTGCCTGGGGCGAGTGCCATGGCGTCAGCCTAGCTCACAGCAACCTCAAACTCCTGGGCTCGAGCAATCCTACTGTCTCAGCCTCCCGAGTAGCTGGGGACTACAGGCATGCACCACCATGCCCGGCTAATTTTTTCTATATATATTTTTAGCTGTCCAATTTATTTCTTTCTATTTTTGGTAGAGACGGGGTCTCGCTCTTGCTCAGGCTGGTCTCGAACTCCTGAACTCAGAACGATCCGCCCGCCTCGGCCTCCCAGAGTGCTAGGATTACAGGCGTGAGCCACCGCACCCGGCCCCTACATAATATATTAATAACTAAAATAGGTAGCAAAGAAATTAGCTTGTCAGACTCCTGACAATAAAGTTATCTAAACTATAAAATTTAAAAAGTCATTATGAATATGAAATGATACTTTTAATTTAAAAATTACCCAATTCACACCTCCATAAATTAGTAAGGAGAACTAGAATGCTGATTGGTGGTACTTTTGTCTTCTATGAATTTAAAATGGGACGATTTTGGTTCCAAAATACCAGACAAATACTAAGAAATCTGAACAAGTATGACAGGATCTCAAGAATGGCATGAAACTAAAAGTGATATATAAAAAATAAGTTTTATGAAAGAAATTAATATAGAATGTACAATGAACTTAGTATGGACAAAAATAATAAATAACTGAAACCGTTATCACTACCTGCATGAAGGAAAATAAAGGAATGTGAAGAATTTATCAGATGAATAACATTTTTACATGATGATTTTCCTTTACTCCCCTAATGAATCTCTAACTTCTAGGAAATTTCAGCCTTGTGAGAAATTTCAGAGGTCCAAGTTACAGGCCTGAATGAAATAAAGCTACAAGTAAGATTTTGGGTAAGAGTCCCAAGACCCTGTAACCAAACTAAACAACAACACCTTCGTCAATTTTCAGTTTACTTTTTTCCCCAGGATATTTTTCTGCTTCTCATGTAAATTTACTAGCACCTAAGGTATAAAAAGAGAGTGGATTGGATATATTAGCAGTGGCGTTACTGGTCACATTATTAGAGAGGTTTTACAATCTGTTCTACTAATGCTAACTTACTGTCCACCAAAGCTGCACTGAACTCACACTCACAACCTTGTTCTACTGGGCTCTACCAACTCTTGTATGTTCTGTATTACAACTAAGGTGCATACCTTGCAGCAATCCAAAAAAGGGAAGAATCTGTGGTACTCTGCTTAGGAACTACTAGATGTCAGATCCAATGGGCATTTCTCAGTTGTTACCTTACAGGATTTACAATACACTCTTATACTTAATCTCTCTTTAAGGTCTAAGGCTTCTCTGGTCTGCTCCTGCTGCCTACGACCTTCCTTAGGCTTCTCTTATCACCAGCATGTCTTATTGTCACATCTCCAGGCACCGCTCTTGGCCACTGATGTTCCAATTCCACATACTCATCTCACAGTGGGCCTTTCTTCACGTCTTCGGTTTCAGCATTGCTGATGACGCTGATCTGTATCTCTGACCTAACGCTCCCACCTCCTTGACATCCCCACTAGGCACCTCAAAAAAGGATGATCCCCAAGAGCAACTTCTTCCTGTGTTTCCTATTTTTATGAACAGCCCAGTGTCCACAATTCCCTAAGCAGCAAATCAAAAATTAAATGATATTTCTCTGTATATTTAGTCATTAGATCTTAGTGATTTTAGAATCTAAGTATCACTAGAATTTAATTCCTTCTCACTTAAACTACCTCAATTAATGACCTCATCATTTTTATAACCGAATGACTGAAAAACTCCTGACGGTAGCAGCCTCCAAAGTATTTTCCTTGCTTTCACTTGTGTCCTCTCCAGTTCAAGCTCTGTACTGCTGGAAAGTATTCTTTCTAACATTTCTTCATGGAAATTCTTCCATGATGCTCCACTGCCTTCACAACAAAATCTAAATGACTTGGGAATGAAGATGTCTCCTACTGTGACCTGACTACCTGTTGAGACTCTTCCGTCCTTCTTCTGCAGAACGTCATGCGTTATCCATACTGTGCTATACTGGGGGTGGGACTGGCGTGCTCCTGCACATTCTACATGTTCTGTTTATTTGTGTAGGAATGCCCTCCTTCCAATCCTTACTGCTGTAACTTATCCTTAAGTTACAGTTATCCTTAAGTCTTAGTTTAGCCATCACTTTAAGAAGAGTGATTTCCTACTCTTCCATCTTCTGCTTTCTTTTCCTCTCTTCCTTCTAGATTAATTCAAGTGCTCATTCTCTGCATCTGATAGCACCAGTATTATCATAGCCATAACGGTACTATAATGTATCATTACTCTTATCTTGAGGTCATTCTGTGAATACACTCATTGAGAAGAATGACAGAATCATATTATTTAAATCAATTAATTAATCAATCTATCTCACCTATATCTTGCTGAGCCCACTTTGAATTTATGTAAATAAATTACATGCAATTATGATGCAAATCCATTGCACTGATAAGCCCATAAGAAGGCAGATTTTTTAGTACTTTAAATACAGTCACACATTGCTTAATGATGCAGACACGTTCTAAGAAATGTGTCATTAGGTGATTTCATCTTTGTGCAAACATCATAGAGTGTACTTACACAAACCTAGATGGTATAGCCTGCTACACACCTAGGCTATACGGTATAGCCTATTGCTCCTAGGCTGCAAACCTGTATAGCATTTTACTGTCTTATGGGACCACTGTTGCATATGCTATTTGTCATTGACAGAAATGTTATGTGGCACATGAATGTCATATTAGCAAACATACAGCAAGCATGGCCAAGAGCATGCTAACTCCTATCTCAACTGTTATATGTAGGTTTCATGATAAACATCCCAGAGCACAGACTAAAAGGATGCTATTGCTAATTAAAAACCAATGGACAGTAAGTGTGAATTGCGTAAAAACTAGTCACTTCATGGGCCCACTAAAGAAGCCTATCTCAGGGGAAAAATTGGATATAAAGAGATTTGACTATGCTGCCATTTGGTTGAGCACTATTAGTCTACCAGAGCGTACTCACAACAGGCCAGTATCCATGTGCTCAAGTCTCTTAGATATCACACAGATGCTGCCTGTTGGTAAGTTATGGTGTATGTATGGATTGTTGATGTGTGTTTATAGCTTCCCTTCCTTTAATTCTCTCCCTCCATTTCGATATTATCTCAAAAATATAACTGCAATGTTTAGTATTTTTTTCTACAGCAATTAAGTTTTCTGCATTTCTAGGAAGCATCCGTGGATAGAATAAATGGCAAGGTGAACCTAAAGCAAAACCAAAATTAAATGAGTCACCATAAGGATATACGTAGTGATCATAGATTTCCTCCCCAGCAATGATAAATCAAAAAGTGAAATAGCCTTATTACGTTTCAAGAACTAAAGCACTATTTTAAAGTACATTTGATAATCTAAAAGAATAAAACATTGGGATAGTAACTATATAAAAACTCCATTTTTATTAAAATTGCTAAATATAAATAATTTTCATTTTTGCTTTCTCCATATATATAGCAATGTTGTAATTACCTATGCATTTTAAAATTATATACTACATATAGAATCAGTCCACTTGCTTCAAAACATTAAATTTAGTCCTTATCTATAAGCCCAATTCAAAAACAAAAATTCTGAAAAAAAAAAAAATGAAGACATACCCAGTAAGAGAAATAATGTAGGAGTATTAATGCTAGAGAAAACCATCTGGTTAATCTGAAAATCTGCTTTTGTGTGTCAATTTTTTTCTACAATCGCCAATTAATTAATCTCCTAAGTTCTCTAGGTTTAGAATGAAATGCAGATGCCAGCTAGCGCCTTCCAGGGAGCTTTTCTTCATTCTACCATGCAGAAATCTTTCTCTCCTCCGAAGTCCCACAGACCTTCAACTGTATTTCTGACACAGGTGATAAATATCACTTTATACTTAGTATGATTTTTGTATCTCATTTTCCCCACTGAACAATAAACTCTTTGAGGGTAAGATCTATGTTTAATCTAGATTTCTATGCCCTACAATATCTATCACAGTGCTTTACACA
>RJWJ010002026.1:0-69845 GCA_004363605.1 Indri indri | reverse complement strand
ATCATTTTCCCTGTATTATTGTCCCCCTGGTCATCCATCTATCCATCTGTCTGTCTATTTTCAAGTATCAAATAGATAATATATGTGTGTGGAACAAAATACAAAAGCTACAGAATACATAAGTAAAAACAAGTTTTCCTCCTAGCCTATCCCCAGCTACTCAGTTTATCTTCCCAAAGGCGAGCACTAATATCCAGTGTATCATTCCAGAGATATTCAAAGAATACGCAAACATAGGCACTCAGGTATGTGGCCTAATTTTATTTTACCACAATGGTAGCATGCTTCATACACTGTCTGTACATTACTTTTTAAATTTTACTTCTGTATCAGCCCATATTGGGCTGCCTCATTCTTTTTAGTGGATCTAGAGATTCCACCGCATGGATGTAATACAATTTATTTAAGCAGACTTCTTATTTAATGCTCATTTAAGGTATTACAGTGCTACGATGAATATATTTATCCACACATCATTCTGTGGTGTATCTGTGTGTGTCTGCAGGATAAATTCTTAGAATATGAGCATGTTAAATTTTGATAGATACTGACATAGAGGTTTCATCAATTTCATTTCACCTCTGTAACATAAATTACAACCTTTCAAGGGAATGGCTCCCAAAACTGTATGGATTATCCATATGATCCAAAAGTTATAACATTTACTTTCTGTGATATTTTCACATACATATTTCCTTACAACCTTGGGAAAAACTTTTCAAAACCAAATTTATAATCTTACCCTTGACATGTTCTTCATAACTTCACTGTATCTGTTAAGTCCCTCTGATTCCCAATAAAAATCATCATTTGTTTCTACTCACATCCAATTAATTGGTCATTATGATGTACCAACCCTGCAGTTTCACAACATCCATTTTTTTCGTAGTTTCTTAGCCATCTGACTACAATGGTTTAGTGCTGCATGCATGGATTATTATTATTTATTCAAGTTCTTCTTGCCCTATGCTCATGTACCAGTGATTCCGCTCACACCATCCTCTCTGTTTGAAATATCTTCTTAAATCAGTTCCCTGGTTGAAATATCATTAAGCCTACTCTAAATACTAGATCATCCATAAAGCATTTTCTTTTATGAATTTATTAGCACTTAGGTCTTTCACTACACATTCTAATTTATACTGCACTTGTAAGACAAAATATGTACTTCACAGCAAGGATAATGTCTTAACACATTTTGATAAACTCACACTGACTAGGCACTCAAAATGTGTTTACCAAATAAATGAATAAGTTTTGCAATCAACTAATTTCTACAAACCAGATAACTCTATAGGAAAAAAATTCTATAGAGGATGTTTAATTAATTTATTTGTTTTGAAAAACAAGAATATTTTCAAGTCTATGAGATGCAAGCTCCTATTTAATAATTAAATTTACTTCAGAAAGCCCACAATATAAAATATTTCCAGTTCACTTTTCTAGCAAATTTCACTTTTTCCTCACATTGATTTTGACCAAAAATAAGGAAAGGAAAGGATAAGGAATAAAGGAATAAGTGAAATATACTACTGAAACAATTAAATTTCAAAACTATAAGATCTGTATTTAAGAGACTTAAATCTCTTAAATGCAGTCATGTTACTCTACTGTGTAAGAGAAGAGAAAACTCAGCCACAGTGCACCTATGGACTATCGTTCAATCGAATTTAAAATGGGTAAAATAACTTTTCACAAGTTTCACAGAAAGCCTACTTGTGGAAGAACTTTGCAAAGCATAATGAATCTTGTATTTGTGGTTTTCAAAATTTAATAACATGACTTCAAAAACATACTTGTGGTAAAACTTTTTACTGTTAAACATATAGAAAAGGGAGAATATGATTATGCTTTCCAATATATAAAAGGAGTTATATAAAAACAATCATTACATCTCATTAGAAATTATTCAGTTCCCATCTACTCAAGAGTTGAAAGAGCTGTACAAACACCTATCAGGAAATGGAGAACTGCTATATTATAACTTGTATTTTTAAGCAATGTTTTTAAAATAATGAAAATACTACCATGCAAATGCAGGATTTATTTCTTGACTCACCTCTCCCCCATTAACATATTCCATCACAAAACACAAACGGTCTTTTGTCTGGAAGGAATATTTCAAGGACTTGAAATAAAAAAGAAAAAATGTTATATTTTAATCCTACATTCTTATCACTATATTGGTACCAAAAATAGAACATTTAGAAATAGTAAGCATGATTGATAAAATGAATTGTTATTGTTCCTTAAGAGTCTATTTTATTTACTCGAGAATGCTTAAGAGTTTATGAGAAACATAAAACAAATTTTATTTAGCTCAGCAATAGGTATTATTATGAGAAAAATTAAAATGAAAATTTCAAATAAAAGTAAACTTACTGATTCTGATGAGTACTCTCAATCTATCGTTCCATGTATTTGAAACTATGTTGGTCCTCAAAGTTCTACTCCATGCAACCTCAAAGTATGGCCTACAAATTATTCTAGTTGAAGTTGCTTAGGAATACAGTTAAAGTTATTATGTTCATATTTCTAATATAATTTCAATATCACTTTTTGCATACCGGGTGCATAACATGACCCAACCCAACAAAGTTGGTTCATGTAATTTGATAGGTTATAAAAAGGTATCAAAATGCTATCTTATTACTAGACAATAAACACAAAAGTAACAAAGTCTAGGTATTATATGTAGTGATAACTCTAAAAATGTCTACTTTAAACAATCCTAACAATTTAAAGGGTTCAACTTTTGAAAGTCTAGCTATTATTTTTAATATCCATATGCGTTTAATATCCAGGAACATAAAGAAACTTTACAAATTATCCCTCTATTACAAGGAATCCAAGAATAGGACTAAAAAAATCAGTTTATTTCAAAATAAGTTATATACATATAAATCACAGTTTATACTTTGTCTAGTGAAAAAAACATATCATGACTTATCCTATCTCCAATATATTTAGTATTCCTGTATTTCTTGTAGTGCTGTGTCCCTCAAAGAAGTCTCATTTCTATAATGAGTCTCATAAAATATATACAATAAAGATTTCTTTCTTTCATATTTGAAAAAACACTGCCTGATCATTAGTGTTTATCAGAAGCCAATAAACAAAAGAAACATAATATCTTTACATTTAATATTAAGGAACTTTAAAAAGATCTACCATTTTCTCAAAGGTCTCCTTAAAATGCCACAGGTAATCTATTAGTTTTATGGTTTATTTTTATTTTTTTAATGGCAATGAGATTCATGGGAGCAAAAAAAGAAAAAAGTCTCAAAAAGGTAACAGATGTATAATGGGAGTGATTATAAGTGCATACATACTGTAAAAAAAATCCATACATTCCAATTAATTTCAAAGAAATTTGACTTACGGTCTTTCCACAAAGAAAATGGCTATTTTAAATAATATCTAAATGAATGTTATTTAAAATGTAATTTTTCATATAAAAAAATTCCTTAAATTTAAAATGTTATGATTATAACATCTCTCCTCTAGTCACTTACTGTCAAAAAGGGATGTCTAGTGTTCTTTAACACTCTGCTTTCAGTTAGAGTGTGCGCCACTTCATCCTACAAAAGAAAAAAGCAAACCTTTAATATATGTTTTGAGCACTGATAATATAAAAATTTCACTATTTACCTAAAATCAGAAGAGGTTAAACCCAGAGGTAGAAAAGGATTTAAAAACATAGTGGCATGCTTCCTTTATTGTTCAGCTTCCCCTCCCCTCCAAAACAAAACAAAAATCAAATTAATGATTTAATTCAGATAGCTGTAAGGTACAAACTCATATAAACTCACTCATACTTAAAGTATATCAATAATGGTACATAAAAATCAACCAAAAAATTATCAGGGACAAAGAAAATTAAATACTAAAATTTTCCCCTAAAAGGGAATGCCTTATCAGCTAATATTTCAGCATGAGTAATTAGTATTTCCATGTTTGTAATAAATTTTATTCAGTGAGATATAAAGAATATAATTCACAATAAAGACCACAGATTCTCTAAGTCTCCTACTTCAAAATATCAGTTATTAAAGAGAAGAACAGAATACACATATAATATTTCTCAATTATACATTTTAAAAATAGAAAGGAACAGAGGCTTTTTAATGTGTTTTTTTTTAAAAAAAAATCATTTCTTTATTTACTTAGAGACAGAGTCTCTGTTACCAAGGCTGGCCTCAAACTCCTGGGCTCAAGCGATCCTCCCACCTCAGCCTCCCGAGGGGCCAGGACTACAGGTTTAACGTGCTTCTTTATAAAAAGGTCATGACTCTCATACTCTTGGTGACAGTTATAAAATGTGGCTGTATTTCAAACCCAAAATAAACTAAGAATGTTATTGAATGTTATTTCCCCAGTTTTGTATATAAATCTTATCTTGACATCAAAAGCAAACTAGGAAATATTTTCTTCAACATACAAAGACGTGGAAAAAAATGTTTCATATTTCAGAAGTAATACCATCTTAAAGAAAGGAAAGGAAACTGCTAAAACTAACATAGCATCTCTGTTCTTTGCTTCCAGTGAGATTCTAAACAAAACTCTTGCTGGATCTGTTTCCTAACACTGTCAGCAAATCAAAATTAGATTATAAGAAAGACAGACACGAAGAGCAAAACATCAGGACATTGCAATGTATTTATTATCTTTATAAAATCATTTGACCTTAGTTAGACCTAGAAGATAAATGAGAAATAGATTAATCAAAGAAGTGAAGATCCCAAAACTGTTCCAAGAGGGTCAGGCCAATTAATTATGTCTGAACAGAAAGTAAAGTGTAATTAACAACACAGTATGTAAAACAGTGAAGCAAAGCATAAGCATGAGACCACTACAGTCTTGTTTTATAGGAGCCAGTTTTAAGTGCTCAGTTTGAAAGCCACTGTCATATCATGCTATAATTCCTAAATTAATTAGAATAATAGCAAACATTTTAATACGAATTAAATCGGAAGCAGAAATGATACCAGAAGTGATTTCGATACCCATAGTGCCTAGCATAATGGCTAGCATACGGCTAGCCATTGTTGAACTGAATTGCTTATCACAGGAATGAATTCCAAGATGTCAGGTGTGTGGGAGTTCATTCATTCAATCATTCATTCATCCACTCATTACTTCAACACATATGCAACAAATGTTTTGGGTATTGTTCTACACATCCAAGACAAGGCACTGAACCAAACAGACAAATGTCACTGCTCTCCTGGAGCTTCCATTCTAGTTAGTCAGATGATGATCAGTGTTAATACGAAAAAAAAAAAAAAAAGGGACATTGCGGTTAATGTGCATCACATAATGAATAGAAATACATTATTTAGCATTCCGAAAGTAGCTATTTTGTGATACTCAGAACCAAAACCACTCATTAAAAAAAATAGAATGACTGATGTGCACTTACTAAATGCGGAATGGCGCAGGTATAAAGTGGTTTAATAAAAGATATAAGATCACTTTGATCATGGAATTTACAGGCAAGTAGACAAATATCCAACATAAATAATTCTTACACTATTTATAATTCTGATAAGTGGTATTAAAGAAAAAATGGAGGTTACGGACTTTGGGAGAGAGGTTGTGAAGGAAAACCAATGCTACTGGAAGAGTGTACGTTGGTAACGTGATGGCGAGGGAGGTGGGGAGTCAGGAGTACCACAACTTGACTTGTGTTTTAAAAAGTCTACTCAGGTTCTTCTGAAAAGAACAGCAAAAATTAGGAGACTACCACAGTCCTCCAGAAGAAAAATGAGGATGGCTTTGACTACAACGGTGGCAGCAGGAACAGGAAAAAGGGGGATAGTTTTGAAAATTATCCGTAATAATATAAAAGTCATATGCCTCCAGCATGAAGGTAAACCAAATGAAATATTTCTTTATAGTCAATCACCAAGATAATCACAGAAGAGAGAGCATTTGTTATGGTTTAGGATGTTAAGTGATCTGGGTCAGGAAATCAGGAACAGACTAAAGTAAGTATGAAAATTATTTGGAGCCAGGAAAGATATTTTAGTGCTTTGAATAATATTTCTGGGGGGTATTTCATTTTGTTTTGTTGAAACAAGCCCATCACATACAATGGTTATTTTTCTAAATCACTTAATAAGTTTCATGAGAGAAGACTGTTTTTTTAAAAAAAAAAAATTCTGTAGTCTGTCCGAATACATCAAAGGAGCCTAGGAAAGATATACGGAGACAAAAGCTAAAACAGTGTTTCTTTAAGAATGAAACTGGAATACCGTGTACATACTTTTCAGATACTAAAATATATTTTCTACATTTTACATCTGATCAGACGCAATTTTTTCCCATTAATGCATATTTAATAGTACTGTATTTCACATACTAATTAGTTTCTGCTTTGAAGATAAGGTATGCACAAGCTAAAAAGTAAACACAGATGCCAATAATTTTTAATTACAGTTAAAAGCAACACGTCAAAACAAAAAGTTAAAAATAACAGTGATAAAACTTAGTGGCTAAAACAATGTGATGCTTTTTAAAACTCCATTCGTTGATCGTAATTATAAATGAACAGTTCTAGAAATGCTTGAGTATACAATATAAATATAATGATTTCTTTCATGAGAAAGCTTCTGAAGTACAGATTCGCATATATTCACCCAGGGTGAAATATTAAACAAAGAATTTTAAAATCCGATTTCTTTCCCAGAAGGGAGCTTTAGGGAAAATGGGATTTTATTTCTTGAGGACCCACGTGAGGCAGAATTACAGTCCCCCTTCTCATACTTCTTTCCCAGTCCTCTCCGATTCCTCACTCGCCCTCTTGCACACCGATCTAACTCTGCTTTCACATGCCCACTCCCTACGGTGGTAGTGGGTTACTGAGGGGGGCGAGGCGGAGGAGATGGCAGAGAGGAGGAGAAAGGGAGCATCTCCACGTCAGTGAAGCACACTGAGGGTGGCATCCTCTTTAACTCCTGAACCGACTTGGCAAGTTAAGTTTTATCATTCCCATTTAACACGAGGAATCTGAGGTTCACAGGTGTTAAACTCCTCAAGATGCAGGTGAAAAAGTCAATACTGATTTCACATCTAAGTCCAACATTAAAGGTCATTTCCACGTCACAAGACTGCCTCCATCTTCAAATAACTTAGCATGTACTTAACTTAGGCACTATTACTCTGTTCACTTTAGTTTCTCCATCTTGACCAAAAGTCCACAGTGACTGACTCTATCAGAAGCTAGCTGAAACAAGACACACTGTCTAAAGCATTTCCTTCATCCATCCAGAGCTATAAATGAGACCTAGAGGAGGACATACAGTGGGCGGGGGAAACAGGAGAAGAGGGAGAGTGTTACCCTGACACACTTTAAAAAAAATTGACACATAATAGTTGTGCATATTTACAGGGTATATATTATATTTTGACACATTCACATATGTATAATGATCAAATCAGAGTAATTAGATATCCACCACCTCATTTATCTTTTCTTTATGCTGGGGACATTTGAATTCTTCTCTAGTTATTTAAAAATGTACAATAGATTATTGTTAACCATAGACACCCTACTGAACTATCGAACATTAGATCTTATTCCTTCTAACCGTATTTTTGTACTCCAACTTCACCTGCCTCTCCCGCTAGCCTGTTTCAGCTGCTAGGAACCACCAGGCTACTCTCTATATTCAGGAGATCTACTTTTTTAGCTCCCACGAGTAAGAACATGTAACATTTGTCTTTCTGTGCCTGGCTTATTTCACTTAACATAATGACCTTCAGTTCCATCCCTGTGGTTGCAAATGACAGGATTTCCTTCTTTTTATGGTTAAATAATATTCCATTGTGCATATATACATTTTCTTTATCTCATTCACAGCTGATGGACATTTAGGTTGATTCTATATTTTGGCTATAGAGAATAGTGCTGTAATAAACATGGAGGTGCAGATGTCTCTTCAAAATACTGATTTCTTTCCTTCTGGATGTATACCTAGCAGTGGGATTGCTGGATCATATGGTGGTTCTATTTTTAGTTTTTTGAGGAATCATCACACTGGTTTCCATAGAGGCTATATTAATTTATATTCCCACCAACAGTACACGAGGGTTTCCTTTTCTCTCCATCCTCATCAGCATCCATTATTTTTTGTCTTTTTGATAAAAGCCATTTTAACTGGGATGATATCTCATTGCAGCTCTGATTTGCATTTCCCTGATGATTAGTGAAATGGCGCACTTATTTTTAATTAAACCACAATGATTACCAGTGATCATTATTTACTTTTTCACTGTCTCTGCAAGCCATGTGTTAGCAATCTATACTTTGTTCCCCCAGAGAGATGTCACACTTATCAAACCCTAAATTTGGGGTCCCAAATTTCCCCTCTTAAAAGGTTGAGCATTGGCCCAGATGCTGACTTCTAACACTTCTTCCATTTTCCAATTGTCACCCTGTCTTTTCACTGTTCCTTGATTTCTATTCCTTTTGAAGATTTTTCACTTTTATGGAGAAAATGAAAGCACAATTGTTCTGTTATCTATGAACACTACCACCTTTCTCAAGTACTGTATTTGATACTTTGTTCTTGATGCTCCTGTTCCAAGTATTACTTACATGGAGGGCCACATTATCTCCTTTGCCTTCCATCATGATATAATCACTTTAGACTCTAGTCTCTTCTGCCTCTCTCAAGTCGCTGGATTGGACAAGTTAGTCTCCACTCTCTCACCTTGATATTCCACATCTATAGACACAAATTACCTAAACATACTGCTTGCCTATGTAACTGACCTCCAATAAAAACTCTGGACACCAAGGCTCAAGTGAGCTTCTTTGGGCGACAACACTCCACAAGTGTTGTGACCCATTGTTGCTGGAAGTATTAAGTGCATTTCTGATGGTTAATTTTAGGTATCAACTTGACTGGTTTAAGGAATATCTACAGAACTGGTAAAGCATTATTTCTGGGTATGTCTGTGAGTGTGTTTTCAGAGGATATTGGCATTTGAGTCAGAGGACTGCGTGGGAAGATCCGCCCTCAATGTGGGCAGTCACCATCAAATCAGCTGGGGGCCTGGATAGAACAAAAAAAGGCAGAGAAAAGGTTCTCCCCTGGAGCTGGGACACTCTTCTTCTCCTGCCCACAGACATCAGATCTCTCACTCCCTGGCCTTTGGACTCTAGGACTTACACCAGTGCCTCCCTGGGTTCTCAGGCCTTCAGCCTCAGACTAAGAATTACACCACCAGCTCCCCCGTTTCTGAGGTTTTTGGACTTGGACTAAGACATATTAATTATGAGACACTGGCATCCCAGAGTCTCCAGCTTGCAGACAGCCTGCTGTAGGAATTCTCAGCCTCCACAGCGGTGTGAGCCAATTCCCCTAATAAGTCCCCTCTCATATATTTATATCTATATATGTATCCTATTTGTTCTGTCCCTCTAGCGAACACTGACTCCACTATCACACAGCATCCATGTGACTCCACTGGGAGAGGACACCTTGAAACTGGTACCCGGTTTCTTCTGGACTTTGTACCACGGCAGCTTTCCCTTTGCTGATTTGAATCTGTATCTTTTCACTATAATAAACCATAACGACATATATATCAGCTTTTCTGAGTCTTGTGAGTCATGAATCAGCGAGCCTGAGAGTGGTCTTCGGCATCCCTGACACAGATGGCATCTGAAGTAGGATTAGTTAGAACAACCCTGACTCACTAAAACATGGCATTGTCTAGAAAAAGGAAGGATGACAAGGCAGATGATAAACTTCTGATGCCAAAATGGGTACCAAGTCCCATGGTATGATACAGCTGGAGCTTCCCTACATTACCTCAATTCTCCGTATTCCTACTTAATGCAAAGGCCCTGGGAGCAGGGCCACAGCTGTTGGTGCTAGAAGCAGGAATGATCCCTAAGCAAGAAATTGTAATTACACTTTTAAACCATTATTCCAGAATTCCTAAAGGCCTAATGAGATGGCTCATGCCTTCATCCCTTCTAGGAAAACTGGAGTGGACAGAGAATGCAGCTGTAGTGGCTGGTGGTAAAGACAGTTCACTAGATCTGTGACAACATAACTCAATCCTTTATGAATGGGAATGGACTTGAGGGGGAAGCACTTAGTAGACTACTATTGCTGTAGGCAATCTGGTTCAGCACATGCCTTCCAACGGTGGAAAAGCTCACATTTTGAGGTATCTAACTGTATTAGTTTCTTGTGGCTGCTGTAAGAAAATAACAAAAAAACTTGATGGCTTCAAACAACAAAAATTTATTCTCCATAGTTCTAGAGAGCAGAAGTACAAACTCAAGATGATCAGAGCTGTGCTCCCTCCAGAGGCTCTGGAGAAGAATCCATCCCATGCCCTTCTCCCAGCTTCTAGTAGCTGCTGGCAGTCCTTAGCATTCCTCAGCTTGCAGTCACATCAGTCCAATCTCTGCCTCTATCTTTGTATCACTGCCTCCTTTGTGTGGGTCAAATATCCTTCTTCCTCATTCTAATAAGGACAACTTACCATTGGATTTAGGTCCTCCCCAGATTATCGAAGATGATCTCATCTCAAGACTCTATTAATTATGTCTGTATAATTGCATCTGCATATACCTTTTCCAAATAAGACAACATAAACATTCCAAGGATTAGAATGTGGACACATTATTTAGGGGGCCACCATTCACCCACTACAGGTCACCCCATCCCAACATTCCCCAAACTCTCAATCCATTACAGTATCAACTCTAAGTCCAAAATCTCAACTAAATATCATTTGCTCAAAAGCCCCAAATCTCATCATCTAAATTACATATAAGTGAGACTCTGGATATGATCTATCCTGGGGAAAAATTCCTCTATAACTGTGGACCTCCTAAATTAGAAAACAAGTTATTTGCTTCCAAAATAAAATGAGGGAACAGGCATAAGACAGACGTTGCCATTCAGAAAGGGAAAAATTGAAAGGAATAAAGATGTCACTGATCCCAAGGATGTTCTAAACCCAGCGGGGGAAATTCTATTAGATTTCAAGGTCTCAGACTAATCCTCTGTAATTTGCATATCCATCCTCTAAGCCCACGATGGCTCTATTGGCCTCTCAGTCCCTGGTGGCTCTGTCAACTTCTTCCTTTGCAACTATTGGCCTCTGCCCTCATTCTTTCTTTTTCTTTAAGAATATACCATGCTTTCAGCTGACATCCATCAATTATATTTCTTTTATACTGACAGGGTTTATAATACTTTTAACTATAATTAACTCTTCTGTGTTTTATTCACTGATAGGTTCTAAAAACTAAACACTGATTTGGTGTTTGCAAATTGCAGTAGTAAATATCATTCATGAGAGAACCAAATAGCAAGCTTAGACTTGTAATGAAGGAAAGGTGACACCACATAGATAAACCTGAGCTCCTCAAAAGACAATGCTTCATGTATATTGGACAAATAGCCTCTTTTCTTATACAGGTGTACCTAGGAGATATTATGAGTTAGGTTCCAGTATCACAACAAAGTGAGTCACGCAATTTTTTTGGTTTCCCAGTGCATATAAAAGTTAGATTTACACTACATTGTAGTCTATTAGGTATGCAATAGCATTATGTCTAAAAAATGTACATACTTTAATTTAAAAATATTTATTTACTTTAACCAAAAAACAGCTAAGGATCATCTGAGCCTTCAGCAAGTTGTAATCTTCCTGTTGGTGGAGGATGCTGTCTTGATGCTGGTGGCTGCTGGCTGATCAGGCTGGTTGCAGAAGGCTGTGGTGGCTGTGGCAATTTCTTAAAATAAGACAACAGCAAGGTTTGCTGCATCAGGTGACTCTTTCTTTCATGAAAGATTTCTCTGTAGCATGCAATGTTGTTTGATAGCACTTTACCCACAGTAGAACGTCCTTCAAAACTGGAGTCAATCCTCTCAAACCCTGCTGCTGCTTTATCAACTATGTTCATTTAATATTCCACATCCTTTGTCATTTCAATAAGGTTCACACATGCTTCATCAGGAGATGTTATCTCGAGAAACCTTTTCTTTTTTTTTTTGCTTATCCTTCAGAATTAACTCCTCATCCATTAATGTTTTATCATGTGATTGCTGCAATTCAGTCTCATCTTCAGGCTCCACTTCTAATTTTAGTTCACTTGTTATTTTTACATCTGTAGTTACTTCCTCCACTGAAGGTTTGAGCCCCTTAAAGTCATCCAAAAGACTTGGAATCAGTTTCTGCCAAACCCCTGTTCATGCTGATATTCTGACTGCCTCCCATGAATCATGAAATGTTCTTAATGGCATCTAGAATGGTGAATCATTTCCAGAAGGTTTTCAATTGACTTTGCTCAGATCCATTAAAGGAATCACTACCTATGGCAGCCATAGGCTTACCATATGTATTTCTTAAATAGTAAGACTTGAAAGTCAAAACTACTCCTTGATCTACGGGGCTGCAGAACGAATGTTGTTTTAGCAAGCATGGAAACAACATTAATCTCTTGGGATATCTCTATCAGAGCTCTTGGGTGACCAGATGCATTGTCAATGAGCAGTAATATTTTTAAAGGAATTATTCTTCTGAGCAGTAGGTCTCCATAGTGGGCTTAAAATATTAAGCAAACCATGCTGTAAACAGATGTGCTGTCATCCAGGCTTAATTGTTCCATTTCTAGAACACACACAAAGTAGATTTGGCATCATTCTTAACAGCCCTAGATTTTCAGAATGGTAAATGAGCACTGGCTTCCAATTTAAAGTCGCCAGCCACATTGGCTGCCAACAAGAGAGCTGCTGGCCTATCCTTTGAAGCCAGGCATTGACTTCTCCTTTCTAGCTATGAAAAGTCCTAGGTGGCATCTTCTTCTGATATAAGGCTGTTTCCTTTACATGGAAAAATCTGTTTAATGTAGTTACTTTCATCAATTATCTTAGATCTTTGGGATAACTTGCAGCAGCTTCTACAGCAGCATGTGCTATTTCTTTGTTACGGAAACAGATTCTTTCCTTAAACCTCATGAACCAACCTCTGCTAGCTTCCAACTATTCTTCTGCAGCTTCCGCAAATCTCTCTGCCTTTACAGAATTGAAGCGAGTTAGGGCCTCACTCTTAATTAGGCTCTAGCATAAGGGAATGTTGTGGCTGGTTTGACCTTCTGTTCAGAACACTCAAAACTTCTCCATACATACCAGCAATAAGGCTGTTTCGCTTTCTTACCATTCATGTGTTCATTGGAATAGCACTTTTCATTTCCTTCAAGAAATTCTCCTTTGCATTCATAATCTGGCTAAATGTTTGGCACAAGAGGCATAGCTTTTAGCCTGTCTCAGCTTTGGACATGCCTTCCTCAGTAAGCTTAATCATTTCTAGCTCTTGATTTAAAGTGAGACACATGCAACTCTTCCTTTTATGTGAATACTTAGAGGACAAATTGTAAGGTTATTAACTGGCTTACTGTCAATATTGTTGTGTTCCAGTAAATAGAGAAGCCTGAGAGGAGGGGGAAAGAGGGGTATGGATGGTTGGTGAAGCAGTCAAAACACACACAGTATTCGTCGATTACGTTCACCTTCTTATACAGGTGCAATTTGCGGTGTGCCAAAACAATTATTATACAATAGTGACAACGAAGATGACTGATCACAGATCAACATAAAAGTTATAATGAAAAAGTTTGAAATATTGCGAGAATTACCAAAATGTGACCCAAGAGACAACAGTGAGCATACACTATTGGGAAAATGGCACTGATGGATTTGCTTTATGCAGTGTTGCTAAAGGCTGTCAATTTATAAAAAATGCAATATCTGCAAAGTGCAATGAGGTTTGCCTATACTCCATTCATTGCTCATGATCACTCCATTTCACTTTGCTTCATGTATGGACTATGTCATTCTTGAACAAATATTTGTTTTCTTGAAGTTTCTAAATTATTCTTCCTTCTTCCTTTATTCTACCATTAGCCAACTTAAGTCAAATAATCTAACAGGAACTGTCTATTTACTCATCTGTCAGGTTGGGATTTCTTTTCATTGCACTGAGTTTTAGTTCTATCATTTCATGGATCCCATCCCTGACTCTTTCTTGAATTTCCTTCTAAGTTTTGCTAAAAATAAGTGTCGCACAGTTTGGTTGTCATTCCTCTATTGAGAGGCAATCTGTTCTTGCTGTCTGAAAGCTTTTAAGCTCATCTTTCTAGCCTTGATGTTCAGCAATTTCCTGAAATATAAAAGAATGTGTAAGGAGTCCTCTTTTCTTTGTTCAGCACACAGTAGACCCTTTTGTCTGAAGACTTCTTCAGGTCTAACAAATTTTATTTCTTTGATTAGTTTTCCTAATCTTTTCAAAAATCCTTTCAATTCTTACAAATGTTGGTTTCCTCTGACTGAGCTTTAATGTAGTAACTATTCTATCAATATTTTCCATCTCTTTATTTTTGGTTCTTCATTCTCAGATATTCCCTCAAATTTATTTCTAATCCTTCTATTAAATTTTTTTATTTTAGTATCCATACATTAAATTTACAATTACTCTTTCTTGTGCTTTACTTTTTTTCAATTTGTTTGATACATACAATACCTTTTTCTATCTTTGTACATGTACTATAACCGGAGATTGTTAACTTATTTCTGTTCTCTGTTTTGTCTGTTTTCACCAGGATCGACTGTTCTTTTGTTCCTTTTGATGTTTTTCTTTTATGCTCTTTAGATTTTTCTCATCTGTTTGGTGATCCTCAGTAGTCTGTTCACATTCTTGAATGATAAATGAAGTGAATTAGTTGAGCGCTGGTTTCCTTGATGAATGAGAAAACTAACCATAAATTCTCCTACATGGATTAGAAAACATTCGCCAGCACATTTCATTTTAAGAGTATGAGGTGGGGAACCGAGTGGTCACTTGACTACTTCAGTCTGACCTCCACAGATGTCCAGTACAAAAGGGTGCCAACCGCCACACCTGGGATCCTCGCCTTTCCAAAACAGACTACTCAGTAACAATAGTAAGGGCAGCTACTTTTATTCTGATGATATAAACATCAGTCACTGGCTGGGGATATGAGTGGGATTAGACTGACCCAACTGTTCTAACCAAGGTAAGTTAAAATTTGCACGCTGCTTTTTTATACACTCCTCCTCCTCAGAACATGCTAAAAAGATATTGGGCATCTCGGTGGGGCTCTATCAGGTAGAAAGAATCCCACTTCAGCTATATCCCTTTCTGTTCCCTGTTCTGGACTGTGATATCCTCTACTATATTTATGTTACCAATATACAAATTGCTTTCAATTTCCATAACTTCATAAAATGTACTTACACTGTAAAATTAAGGAAGTCAAACCAAGGATCCTTGGAGAAATGATTGATTCCAAGGCTGGAGTAGGGGAAATACAGGAGGAGCACAGAGAATCTTGTGGTGCCAGAAAGTAAAGAGATGTTAAAATAAAAATAAGGATATGTCAAAAGGGTACAGGAACAACCTGAAGGCTCTCAATGGCCAAAGCTAGAATAATTACAGCGATAAAATAAATGATAGTACTACATTACCACCTATAGAAGAAAATAAGTATCTATGACTCTGTGCAAACATGAATAATTAAATAAAGAGGCCGAGCGTAGTAGCTCACACGGGTAATCCCAGCATTCTGGGAGGCCAAGGCGGGAGGATTACTTGAGGTCAGAAGTTCAAGACCAGCCCGGGCAACACAGTGAGATCCTACCTCTACAAAAAAGAAAATTAAAAATTAGCTGGGCATGGTGGTGCACACCTGTAGTCCCAGTTACTCAGGAGGCTGAGACAGAAGGATCACTTGAGCCCAGGAGATCAAGGCTGCAGTGAGTCACTGCATTCCAACCTGGGCAACAGAGTGAGACCCTGTGTCTAAAATAAAAATAAATGAATAATTGAATAAATAAATGAGGAGAACACTCTCTGGCAAAGTAGAAAACACCAAGAATCCATCTCCCCACCTAGAGAACAACTGCATTGGCAGAATCTATCTGAGGTAACTATCTGGGAACTCTGGAGAGCACTGAAGACTTGCAACTTCCAAGAGAAGGCCTGGATGGTGAACTGTGGTTAATTTTGGTCATTGAAGCTCTCGGCTGGGTAGTGGCTACCCATCGCTCACACCCAGCCCAAGGACAGAGCAGCAGCTGTATGTGTGTTCCTAGAGCAGCTTAAACACTACTTGTGAGACCATGGTGGGCAACAAGGACCTTGCTTTACAAATATTAAGAATCTGTGTTGTAATCACAGATTACAATACTCAAAAGCAACCACACAAATGGGGAATTTAGAATTACTGTGCATGCCCAAGGAGAGGAATGGGCTCAGAACAAACCTAAGAAGACCTAATGTTTATACCTCAGATGGATACCAGCAAATCCAAGGCAAGAAGACAGGGAGTGAATGTGATCCAGAGTACCACATTATAAGATTCAACTGTTCAGTTTTCAACAACAAAAAAAATCATAAGGCACACCAAAGAAACAGGAAATTAAGATCCATTCACAGGGGAAAAAATCAATAGAAAGTATCCCTATGAAAGACCAGATGGAGGACTTACTAGACAAATACATCAAAAAAATCATCTTAAAGGTGGTCAAAGGGCTAAAAGAGGATGTGGGAAAAGCCAAGAAAACAATATATGAGCAAAATGGAAACATAAATAAAGAGTTAGAAAACATTAAAAGAAACCAAAACAATCCTAGAGCTAAAAAGTATAATAACTGAAATTTAAAATTCACTAGAAGGCTTCAAAAGCAGATTTGAACAGGCAGAATGAATCCGCAAACTTGACAAGACAATTGAAATTATAGAGTCTGAGGGAAAGAAAAAAAAGACTGCAGAAAAGCGAAGAGAGCCTAAGGCTGGTATAGGGCACCATCAAATAGGCCAAATACACATTGTGAGAATCCCGAAAGGAGAAAGAGAAGAGTGATTATTTGAAGAAATAATGGCTGAAACCTTCCCAGATTTGATGGAAGACATGAATTTAAATATCCAAGAAGCTCAATGAACTCCAAGGAGATAAACTCAAAGAGAATCACACTGAATGACATTATAATAACATTGTTGAAAGCCAACGACAAAGAAAGAATCTTGAAAGCAGTGAGAGAAGCAACTCATCACATACAAGGGATCCCTAGACTATCGGCAGATTTCTCATTAGAAACTTTGCAGGCCAGAAGGAAATACGTTGATCTTAATATACTCAATGAGCTAAAGGAAAAAACAGTCAACCAGGAATCCTATATCCAGCAAAACTGTCCTTCAAAAATAAGAAGTTAAGACACTATCAGATAAACAGAAGCTGAAGGAGTTTACTACCACTAGACTTGTCCTGCAAGAAATACTAAAGACAGTCCCTTCAAGTTGAAATGAATGTATACTAGACAGTACCTTGAAGCCATATGGAGAAAAATATCCCGAGCAAACGTAAATACCTGAACAATTATAAACAGTAGTATTATTGTAACTTTGGGTTATAATGACACTTTTTGTTTTCTACATGTTTTAAGAGACTAATGCATTAAAACATTAATAGTCTATGTTTTTGGACACATAATGCATAAAGATGTCATTTTAATATACCAACAAGTGAAAATAATTGAGAATAGAGCTATAAAGAGCAGAGTTTTATACGTTATTAAAGTTAAGGAAGCATAAATTCAAATTAGAGTAGTATAACTTTAGGATATTAAATACAATCTCTCTGGTATCCATGAAGAAAACAGTTACAGAAAATGAGAAGGGAATTAAAATGTTTCACTCAAAAGACAACTAAACCCAAAAGGCGACAGTAATGCAGGAAATAAGGGGCAAAAAAGCTATAAGACATATAGAAAATAAATAGCAAAATGACCTAAGTCCTTCCCTACCAGGAATTACTTTAAATGAAAATGGATTAAACTCTCCAATCAAACCACAGAGACTAGGAATGAATTAAACAAACACACAAAAAGTATGAGCCAACCCAATGCTGTCTACAAGAGACTCACTTTAGGTCCAAATACACAAACAGTTTAAAAGTAAAAGGGAAAAAAAGATATTCCATGCAAATATTGTCCCCCTTACCAGCTGGGGTTATGTTTTAATATCTCCAAGTCGATGCCTGAAGCCATGGATGGTATCAGACCCTATATAGTCATCCCTTGGTATCTGCAGGGGTTGCTTCCAAGCAATACCCATTTGGGTATCTCTGCAGATACCCAAATCCACAGATGCTTGAGACCCTTATATAAAATAGCATAGTACTGTATATAACCTACATAGATCCTCCCAGATAATTTAAATCATCTCTAGATTATTTTTAAGACCTAATACAATGTAAATGCTATGTAAATAGTTGTTACAGTATATTGGTTTTTATTTGTATCATTTTCATTGTTGTATTTTTTTTTTAATTATTTTCAATCCTTGGTTGGTTGAATCTGTGGATGAAGAACTAACAGTTAAGGAGGGCTGACTGTATATGTTATGTTCTTTCCTACACATACATACCTATGATAAAGTGTAATTTATAAATTAGATACATCCATTATAAATGAATGTTAAAATTAGATTAATAATAACTAATAGAACAATTACAACAATACACTGTAATAAAACTTCTGTGAATACGGTATCTCTTTCTCTCTCTCTCTCAAAATATCTTATTTTACTGTATTCATCTATTGTTGGACTGCAGTTGACCATAGGTAACTTAACTCACAGAAAGCAATACTGCAGATGGAGAGGGAGGCAACTTGAGTAACCCAAAGAGAGCAGGGGTAGCTACACTACTATAGTATCAGACAAAACAGACTTTAAGTGGAAAAGGTTACAAGAGACAAAAAAGACATTACTGATAAAAAGGTCCAATACAACAAGACGGTATGACAATTACAAACATTTACATACCTAGTAACAGACCATCAAAATATATGAAAAACTGACATAACTGAAAAAAGAAATAGACCATTCTACAGTAATAGTTGGAGATTCCAATACCCCACACTATCAATAACAGATAGAACAACCAGACAGAAGATGAGGCAACAGGAGACTTGAACAGCACAATAAAGCAACTAGATCTAACAGACATACGCAAGATACTCTACCTAACAACATTCTTCTCTCATGTACATGAGACACTCCCCAGGATAGACCGTATGTTCGGTCACAAATTAAGTCTCAATTCATTTAAAAAGACAAATACAAAGTATCTTCTCCGACTACAATGGATGAAGTAGAAATAAATAATAAAAAGAAAACTAGAAAATTCACAAATTTGTGAAGTTAAACAACAGACTCTTAAACAACCAATGGATAGAAGAAGAAATCAGAGGGAAATTAGAAAATACTTAGAGATGAATGAAAACAAAAATACAACATCATCCAAACTTACAGGATGCAGAAAAAGCAGTACTAAGGGGGAAATTTATAGCTATAAATGCGTATGTTAAAAACTAAAAAAGATCTTGAATCAACAACCTAACTTTATAACTTAAGGAACTTGGGGAAAAAAACTAAACCCAAAGCAAGGAGAAGGAAGAAAAAAAGTGAAGATTAAATCAAAGATTTAAAAAAATTGATAGAAGGAAACAGAAAATCAACAAAACTTGGTTCTTTGAAAAGACAAAATTGACAAAGCCTTTAGCTAGACTAACAATAAATGTATTAGGAATGAGGGAAATAGAACATCATCATTAAACAACAGTTATCATTATCGTAGACAGAAACCACTGATGGATGTTAAAATTAGAAGATGAAAGTTTAAGAAGAAACAGGATATTCACATAGTCTCAGAGTATTTCCTCTAAGATATTTATTATTACAAAGGGAAAAATAGCAATTTTACAGTGGAGAAATTCAGTGGACACCACTTTAATCAAGTGATCAGTTAATGTCGCCAATAAAAAGACCCATGAACACCATTTACTCTCTGATCATCAGGATCCAAACCCCTGGTCTTGTCAGACTCCAAAATGTCACAGTGTTAATTATTTTGCTACAAACAAGCATATTTTTTTAATTTTTTTTTCTTTCATTGTCAAAGTCCTTCTCAACAAGCATATTATCTTTGAAGAAATTAATAAATGGATTTGTTGGGGGAAAGCAGAAAGGAACTACATCAATCAGAATATTCCATCATTTGTGAAATATACCAAATTCTGTACAATTACTCAGGAAAAGTATAAATAATTAGTCAGATAAAAACAGTGTCTAATAAAATATTCTCAAGTATGATGAACAGAAATTAAATAATGGGGAATAACAGAGGCTAATATATAAAAGGAGAAACAGAATGGAACTGGTACATATACCAATGCTTGATATATAGTGGATGGTAATAATAATAGCAGTAAATATTTATAATAATATTTTCCATTTAATGCTATTTTAATTTTAATGTAATTTTATTCAATACGTAATTTAATTTGTTAAATTTATTTAAAAATAATGGCAAACATTATTACATTTATCTATTCATTTAACCCTGATAATAATCCTATGAGGTGGGTACTATTATTAGCCCCATTTTGCAGATGAGGAAATAAAGGCATAAAAAGTTAGGTAATTTATTTGGGACCATTTCCTAAGTGGCAGAGCCTACTATACTATATTACCTCCCAGAAAAATATCAGTTTAATTAAGTGCTAGGTACTGTGCTAAACACTTTATATATCCTATTCTTCAAAATATTCCTGTCCAAAGTTTTTATTCTACCAGTTTTACAAATGAAAAAAACTAAGGCTTTAATGGGCTCTCCAACACACTGCAGGATATTTAGCATGTCTGGCTTCTGCCTGGTGACTGTCAGAAGTGCCCCTCCCCCTGAGTCACTGTGATAAGGAAATTATCACCCCCCAAGTATTTCCAAATGCTCCTAAGGGAACAGTACTCCCCCAAAAACTGGTTGTTAAAGGTAATTAGGTGGGATGGGAACTTAGGCTTGTGTGACTTCAAACTCAATGTTCTTTCCAGTAGGGGACACTGACTTCTGAAGGAACTGAGATTGAAACAAATGTACAAAGACAGGAGAACATACTTTCATGAAATGTATGGAGCAATACACTTCAGATGAGGACACTATGGTAGCAAATAGCTGAAAGTTAAAGCAGTCTACAAAGTATAATGATAATATTGTCTGTGTTATTTACTGAATTAAGTAGAACATAAAGCACAGACCAATTGTAAAGTATATCAAATTTGTCTACTGAGGAACTTCAGAATCGATTCAGAACTCTGAGTGAGAATTGGTATCATTAACATGTTAATAATTTGTAAACATCTAAGCTGAGTAAAGGTACGGGGGTGGGGGTTAAAGCCTCCTAAAAGAATTTCGAAGATTATCATTTATTTTCGTTTCACCATCTAGTATTTTCAAATCTGTTTAGGATGCTTTTCCACTCAATGTTATATAAACTTTATAATTTATGAGTACAAATCATCTACACTATTCTAATCAATCTTTTCTTTAATAAGAAACGCAGAATACTGGGAGAAAATATTAAAAAGCAATACTAGTATAACTACTGATAGAGATTACAAATATAAAGCAAAATCATTGCCCCAAACATATAAATACAGAATAAATATCTCTAGTCCCTCAAGAGAACAAAATAGTTTTAATATTTAATATTCAGATATTATAAACTTTTGAAAACTTTTAACATTATAAATATTAATACACCAATTACTGTAGCAGTAGCCTACAATCATATTTTGGTTGTTTAATGAAATTTCCACACTTTAGCTTGTAAACGTATACACATATGCACACTGCACATAAAATTTAGTCATCAACTCTAGTATCAGTTACCTTTGCAATAATGACTTCTTTCTTCAGAATCTTCATAGCATAATATTTCCCGCTTGCCTTCTCTCGAACCAAAATAACTTTCCCGAAAGTGCCTTTACCTAGCAGTTTCAAATAGTCAAAATCATTCATTGTCTGAAAAATACAAATTAAAACATATAATATGAAGTATTAGATGCAATTTATTTGTTAGCATATATGTATGTTTGCAATATTCATTCAAAAACAAATTTTACAAATTTCTAAGCACTCTTACATGAAAAAGAATAAGACTGGCATTGGCTGTCTCATCAGCAATCACGGATGCCAAAAATAATTTAAGCGGTTCTCAGACACTGGAGAAATGACTTTGAACCTAGAGTTCCTCAGCCAGTCAAATTTTCAGTCAAGTGAAATGGCAAAGGGGGAAAAATCACTTTCACTCATTCTCAAGGACTCAAGTTTTCAAGTATTTAGTAGTGCTGCTACCCCTGGACAATGTGATAATCAAAAATATCCTACACAAACATTTCCAAATATGCCTAAGGGAGCAGTACTTTGGAAGGAGCTATTTGAGAATGTACTCCAGCAAAATGATGATGGAATCTGACAAAGAGAAAGAGATATGTTTGTAAGACATATTGAGAGCAACCTTGGAGAACTCAATGAAAAGAAATCGAAGAAAGACAGCAGTTGTAACTTATGAGAGAGCAATTGGGGCAATTGAGAACAGGAAGGCAGGGAGCTCTAAGAAGAATGTTTTTAATTCATCAGTCTGTTTCGGTTTCATTTCTCGTTCCTGTTGGTAAGTCAGGTGATTCCCAGGATTTGCCAGGCAGACCTGCCACTTACACTTTATAGTCCCCTCTGTGTGCACGTTTCCTGCTCTGCTTTATCTATCAACATTCTTCCACCAACTTCCAAAATTTTGAAATCACTTGCCCCTCCCCCACACAGCTTTTCATTTTTGTGAACTCATCCCCTTATGAAATTCCTTTACTATCATTTTAATGGGTTTTTAGACAAAAGGGAGGTAATTATGTATGCTCCGTTTACTTTCTTAAATTTAAACTTGGTTTAAAGGTTTATGAATAACAAATTAAGTATAGAGGTTTCATTCTATAATCAGAAGTAATTAAATATTTTAGTGCTTTTTATGATTTTTTTTTGTTTATCATCATATGAAATAAATGTGCTAAATGTCTCAAATCAATGACTTCAGCTTCTATCTTAAGAAACTATGGGGGAGGGGGTAAGCAAAAAGCATATTAAACCCAAAAGAATTAGATGAAAGAAAATGATAAAGATCAAAGTAGAAATCAATTAAAATTTTAAAACAATGAAAAAAAAAACAGAAGAAAATCAATGAAACTAAAATCTGGTTCTTTGAGAAAATCAATAAAATTTGATAAACTTCTAGCCAGATTATATAGGAAAATAAAGACAGAAGAGACAAATTACCAGTATCACGAATGACAGGTAACATCACTATAGATTCTACAGATACTAAAACAAATACAGCTTTATGCCAATAAAATAAAGACTTTGGATGAAATAAACAAATTGCTTGAAAGTCTCAAACTAAGCAAGCTCACTCTAAAAGAAATAAATAACTTGAATAGCCCTATATTTATTAAGAAAATTGAGTTCATGGCAAAAAACCTTTCAAGAAAGAAAACTCCAGGCCTTTAACTGGTGAATTCTACAAACATTTAAAGAAGAAACGATACCAATTCTATACAAACTCTACCTGAAAATTTCAACAAGAAAATATTTCCCATTCACTCTGAGGCCAGCATCATCCGTACTAAAACCAGATGAACACAATGCAAGAAAACTACAGACCAATATTCCTCATGTACATATATGTAAGAAATCTAAACGTTTTAGAAATGAATGCCTACATTTTCAACAACATCTGCTGCCTATAATTTTGATAATTTTCCCCAAATGTCAAGTCGTAATGTTTTAACCATTCAATAATATCTCTAATTCAATGTAAAAGGTAAGTAGCAAAGAGACGGCAGGGAAAATATCAAAATTCATTTATTAATCCAACTAAAAATCAAACATGGGGCTCTAAATATATGAAATTTATTAAGAAAACTAGTGTCAGTTGAACCAATGGCATTTATTAGGTAGATTTAATTTCATTAATAGAGTAAAAAAAGAAATCAGGGGCTATCACATAACACGAAGCTGTTCGTGCTCGGTAGTCTCCCAAGATGGCCGCCACGATTTCCCGCCCCGACCTTTGCATGCACATTTCACTCTTCCCATGAAGAACTGGACTCGATTCTCCTTCTACTTGGGCTAGCCTTGTATCTGGCTTTGAACACAAACTATTACACCAAATAGATCCTATGCCAGTTCTAGACACCGCCTTTAAGCCTGGCAGTTTATGCTTTCTCCCTCTTAAGAACTAGAAAGCCAGCTCTCATGCTGTTTGCACGTCCAGGTTACCCTGCTGGAGAAGGCGGCCAGGCAGCAAGTCCCCAGGAGGTTCACAGAGAGAGCGACCATGTGGAGAAGAACCACATGTGGTTCAGCCAACAGTCACCACCGGTCCCCCAGACATGTGAGAAAGGTTTTCTTGGATTTTCCAGCCCAGCTCAAGTAGCAGCTAAAGGCAGCTGCTTGAGATCCAGCCACGCGAGATCACCAGAAATGCCCAAACTACAAAATCGTGAGAAATAATACACTGCTGCTGTTTTAAGACATTACATTTGGGGTAGTTTGTTCCATGGCAAGAAGTAACTGAGAGACATTATTCTTATAACCAGGCCAGGATGTCATTTTACTGCTCAAAGTTTCATTTGAATAGTATCTTCCTCAATTTTCATCTAAAAGCACTAGAAAATGATATTTGCTGTGTACACTTTTACTAAATATCATAGAAAATAAAACTGAATCCTTGGGGGTAAAAAAATCAGAAAATAATTTGTAAGTTGCTTTATGACATTTATAGATGAAAAGCAATATACAATTATAAAATCTTAGTACATTCCTTAAGAATTGCAATTCTTAGGGACAAGAGGTTTTTTAAAAAGTACGTTGCTTCTCAAAGTCAAGGAGAAATTCAGCAGGACAAAGGACTAACAACCCCCAGTATGTCGTTGCCTTACTTTTGAAGGGAGTTTTGGAAACATGTTGTTGCTTAATTTATGTAAGAAATACATATTATGTGGTCCACCTATACGTAAATGCACTATATATGTGTGGTTTTGAATGTCAAAAAATTAAATTAAATTAAATTAAAAAATATGACAGCCTTAACTGTGAATTTCACAGCTTGTCAGTTTGACTGTCAACCTTAAAAAAAAAAAAAAGGAATCTGCATGGAAATTAATATTAGTTAAGAAGGATTCTATGTGATAAAATCAGAAACAGATTTCATATCTATTTTGACAAAATTTCAGAAAACTAAAAAAGTATTTTTGATACCAAATACTCCCATTCAGAGTGGTATACACAGTAATTATCTAGTCTTTACAAATGAAACGTAAGCTATAACAAAATGTTTTTTTTTTTGGATGATGGGAAACGATACAATAAATCTTTAATAAAAAATGGGAACATGAATACTCTCCAGAAAAATTAATCCTCCAAAACCCAATCCTAAGAATTTATTAGGGAAATATTTTACATAGTTATACTCTTTCCTTTCCATGTTAATGTGGCTGTTTTAGGTTAAGAGACGCACGTGCATACATAACACACATAAGCATATAAGAGAAAGATGTCTAGCCCACAAATTAGATTAAAAATGAATATATAATCAATGAGGAATACAAGGAACTTCTCAGAGAAGAACACAGAAGTATTAGCATATTTGGTCAAAAAGATAAATTCCAGATACATTTGCAAAGTACAGTAAAACTAAGTAAGTAAAAAAGACAGAAGAGCTCTCGTGAAGTTTACCCCTCTGCCTACTTCCTCTGGTGCTCTTTGTTACAGGAAGAGGAGCTAACCTGCCTAGCCAACTTCTCCAACACTGACTATACCACTCCTCCCTCTTGAATGGGCAGATCCAAGCAATGTGAGATCACATGATTTCAGTGGGTCCAACTATCTCTTCTTTCTTCCTTCTCCATTGCTCTGAGTTACTGTAGCACGGCATTAGGTGATAAAATCCTAAAAATTGAGTCACATTTAATGGGAAATAGGAAGCATTGCTTATTTAAACCTAAATCATGAGATTATAACCAGCTGCACCAAGAGAGGCCTGTACTAGTCAGTTAAAAATTAAGTAGAACTTTGATTCTCATTTGGCTTTTTATCCTTTTATGCTGTGCTGCTTGACATACCTGGGAGGGTATATGAGAATAGCAGCTTGGCAGACCAAGATTAGGCACTTCTGAGTCCTCTAATCAAGTTCCTTCGAAACACCATCTTTTAATTCAAACATAGAACAGCACTTAACTCTGGTTGTGAGGCCCTTGCCTCTTCCTCCACCACCCAATATTCTTCCTTCTCCAACAGAGTTTTTAACTGGCAGAGCAGATACTATGGCATTGCTCTACCAAGGGAGATAACCACTTATCTGCTCCATGCAAGAGACAGCAGGTAAGACCACTCTAACTTTAGCTACCACGGTCAGTAGCTATCCTCTTAACCCTATTGCCCATTTTGCAAAAAGTGAAGAAAGAAGATGCATTCTGTAAACTATGAGAAGGATGTTCTTACTTCAGAATATGTGGGTTTACGGTCTTAAATTAAAAATATTTCAAGCTTCTGCAATTCTTTTCATAAGTGATATACATAAAGGATACAATTCTAGAGTCATTTATCTTACACAAGTAATGGTAATATTTTACCACTTTTAACTAAGTCATTAGGACCATTATGGACTAAGTAGTGCTACAGATGTTTGTTTTCTGCACTAATTTCTGCAACAACTTAAAACTATTTTAAATCATTTCAAAAAAGATACTAGAACCTCAAACATAATAAGATCTGCTTTTAATTGTGTACTGTACAACTTAAATATACAATTTATTTCTTTTCCTTAGTTCATGTATCTTGAGCCTCTATAATCTCTACAATTGTTATACTCATAACCAAGTTACATCAGAGACAAAATTAAGCAGATATTGTCTCTTATGATTATACTCTGTTTCTCAAAACATTATGGCAAACTGTTGTACTTACACAATGCTGGGATATTAATTTCATTTTATAATAAAGCACTCTTGGAAAAGTAAGTAGAATTTTAATATTATAAAACAGTGCTAAAAAGTGAAGACTTTGGAGCCCTACTGCCTAAGTCCTGGCTCCCACCGTGTGTGTAATTGTGGGGAAAATTTCTTAATCCTTCCATCCTTTAGTCCCCGTATCTACAAAAGGGGGATAATAGTGGTCCTTAACTCTAACAGTTGTGAGGTTCAAAATGAGGGAATATGCATAAAGTTCTTACATAAATGCTCAATAAATATTAGCTGTTAATGTTAGCTAATGTTCTACTTTGTCCACACAAAGATAATTAAACATAAAGATCATTCTAAAGTAGATTCTTAGAATTCTTTACTGAAACTAAGTGTCCAAAATGAAAAACTGATAGAAGCATTTTGAATTTATTTGGGGTTCAATGTCTTAACCATATCTGATTTACACTGCTCTTCTTGATTTCATTTTAAATGAAGTAATTTACACACATGCAAAAGAGCTTTCTTATCTCTGAGTGAGTGGGTAAAGCTACACTGTTTCTCTTTTTGCAATGACTAAGGAACAAGGCAGGTTAAACTGTCCTAAAAGAAAAGAGGGATTCAGTTCAACCTACGAATAGAGAATAAGTCTACAGTGAAGACAGAAAGGGTTTTCAGGCATGGGCACAAATCAAGCACAGAATGTTATTAGAACAGAAACTTAAGGAAAGGATGTAAGTTGTGACTGTATAACTTTACCAAGTTCACATGTTCAACATGTGCGAAAGGGAGGATGTAAACCCAGGAAGCCTAACTCCAAAGAGTTCTTAATGACTGTGCTCATACCAAATTTCACAGATAACACCTTGAAAAGTTGTGTTTTCCTACCTGAAGGTTAATTTACAACCTATTATACCAAATATATTCTAAAATGATAAATGGTATGTTCATCTCTTCAACACCTCTATCTTTAGATTCATCTTAAAATATCACTTTTTATATAAAGAAGTTGCTTTTCAATTTTCTATAGCAGTGAAAAACATAATGCATAATTCCCACAAAAATATAAATTGGTACTTATTATTCTGGAGCACTGCGGAAGGAAAAGTCTGTCTCCTTCATTGGCTCAGGAGCAGCCATTAAAATACAAGCTATTATTTCCAAGATTGTTCACTTTCCTACTGACTTTAGTGAGGCTGACAGCACCGACCAGGAAGTACACCAGAGCCATTCCTGCTTCTGCTTTCTGGAGAACATGGAATGCCAAATGGAGACCAACCAAATCACTGGGGAAAATATTTTATTTCCAAATTTCTAAAATGGTATTAAAAACAATAAGGGAAAAATTCCAATTATAAAATAGTATGATGGCACACCAGTCACTACTCCCTTGTGAGCCCTATCAGCGTTCAGCGGTAAAGTGCTGAACCACTGAAATGAAGTGACATTCGACTATTTATTTGGTTTTAAACTACAACAGGTAATTTCAGATTCACATGGATAAAACCCACCAGTATATTTATATATCATAGGAAAATTGACTGATACCTTTCTCTAAATGGCGGTTTTTAGTAAATTTCCCCCAGACGAATAAATGTTGTGCTGAGTAGAATAAGTTATTATTCCTACCTTTCTTTTATGATGGGTTGTAGAAGCATCCATCTCTTCCTCCCCTATATTGTCAATTTGTGAAGTTGGACTACAGTTCATTCTCTCTTCTTCTTGTCTCTGCAGTCTGTCTGCTACGGCCTGGATAGCTTCTGTCCATTCTTCCCTATAAGAGTGAGTAAAATTTCCCATTAATAGAAGATTGTAAATGATTCAAATATTTTCCTTTTATAAAATATGAAATCAACATGAATACAGTCTATTCAGGGGCCAAACAACAGACACACACTCTTCCACCATCACCTCAAGGTAAAAATAATGCTGAAATCATTTCGTTGTAGGCCTTTAAGTAGTATTTATTTCGAGGTATGTTAAAGAAAAAAAAAAAAAACGAAGGAAAAATTATTGAAAACTTCAGTTAAAATCATTTAAACGTACAGTTAAATTTTGTCTGTACACATCCTACCTATTAAGTAAATTAACCCTCAAAGGTTTGCTGCAGTTTTTAAAAATGTTTTGTTTAGCGACCGTAAGTCCATTATTGACATTATTTTATGTGATCCAACAGAATTTCCAAGAAAAGATTTTCAAAGCCAAAATTTTCCATTGCTCCCATATCATGGAAAATTTCTTTAAAAAAAAAAAAATGATAGCTACAGCTTGTAGTTTAAAGAATAAGTCCCAGGATCACCTGTATCAAGCTTTTATTTTCTGACATTTGTGCTATCAGATCAAGGATCATTTTTTTCCTACATAGATTTTAAAATCAGCTTGTCTAATTCTTAAAATGAAGTCTGCTAGAATTTTAATTGGAATTTCATTAAATCTATAGATCAATTTTGGGGGAAAAAACAAAAACATGGGGCCAGGTGTGGTGGTGTGTGCCTATAGTCCCAGCTACTCAGAAGGCTGAGGCAGGAGGATCACTTGGGCCCAGGAGTTTGAGGTTGCAGTGACCTACAATGACGCCACCGCACTCTACCCAGGGAGACAGAGAGAGATACCATCTCAAAAATCAAAAAAAAAAAAAAAAAAGTGGCATATATAATACATACAATGGAATATTCTTCATCCCAAAAAAAGAAAAAAAGTCCTGTCATGGTCCACAACATGGATTAACTTTGAGGACATTATGCTAACTGAAATAAGCCGGTAACAGGATAAATATTGCATGATTCCACTTATAGGAGGTATCTAAAGTAGATGAACTTATAGAAGCAGAAAGTAGAATGGTGGTTGCCAGTAGCTGGGGGAGGAGGAAATGGAGGGTTGCTATTTGATGGGATCAGAGTTTCAGTCATGCAAGATGAAAAAGTTCTAGAGATACGCTGTAGAACAACGTGCATATAGTTAACAATACTGTATTATAATACTTAAATATTTAAGAGGATAGACTTCGTGTTATGTGTTTTTCTACTATAATTTATTTAAAAAGGAACGCACTAAAATACCTAAGAAAATTTTTATTAATAAGGGAAATATTGCTACATTAGAAGTTAAAAGTTTATAAATTATCTCTAATTACAGCCATGTGGTATTAGTGCCAGAATACACAAAGATCAAGGGGAAAAAACCAAAATGAAAACCTAAAAGCCCAAGTATGTATGTATATGTTGTATTCACGATCAGTGAGAAAAGAATGAATTATCTAATAAATGAAGCTGAGACAATAGGCTTGTCATTTTGGAAAAGAAAAAAAAGAGCCCAACCTTATATCGTGCACTGAAATAAATAAAAGATATATTAGAGATACATATTCAGTTTACGACAGGTAAGGATTTTAAACCAGGGGCAGAGTATAAAAATAAAAAGTTTTCCTAACTCTTACTAAGCTTCCCTAATTCTTCATTGACATTAAAGTCATATAAAATCTCCAAACACCAGATTCTAGTTGAATATAGAAAAGCACATTTCAATAACAAATGTAAGCATACTGTTTTTCATTTTTACTAAAATTGTTTTTTCTTATAGTCATAAATGCAAATGAAAACTGTTCAGCAGAGTAGTGTGACACTATTGCAGGAACAGCAAAGGATTTAAGAGCCTTAAGATCTGGCTTCAATCCAGCTTTGTAAACACAAATGGCAAAATGAATCATGCTTCAAAGAGATGTTATAAATCCACTACGAATAATATTTTCAAAGGATATATATTGACATGGGAAAGGTTCCATTCATTCAGCCAGTCAACAAATACTGCGTTGGACTCTGGACTATGTGCTAAAGATTTAAATGAGAGAGGAAGACATGATCCTTGCTGTCAAGCATCTTAATAGTCCAGTGAGAAAGGCACACAAGATTACAATCATGATACACTTGATATAAAAAATACAAAGAGATATAAGTATACAGCAGGGGAACCACCTAGTCTATAAGAATAAGAGAAGGTTTTGTAGAAAAAGTGACATTTCAAGCTCAGATCTGAAAGATACATAGGAATCAGCCTATCCATGGTCATGGGTGCAGGTATAAACAAACAGAATTCAGTATAAGTTCTCAGGGAGAAAAGGCCCTGAGGCGGCAGGAGTGGGTGGGTAGGCCGAGTAGGAATGTGGGGAAGGACACACAAAATTGTCTGTGTACTAAATACCTACATATACCTATATAGAGTAAGACTAGAAGTATAAAAAAGAATATATTATCAGTGTTTAAATCTGGTTATAGAATTAGAATTATGAGTAATTTCTAATTCTTTATATTTTTCTTTCTTTTCTATGTTGTCTGAAGTAATCACGCATTACCATTTACTCTATTGATAAAAGACATTTTTTTTCCTTTTTTTTTTTTTGGTCAGGGTCTCCTGTATCACCCAGGCTGATCTTGAACACCTGTACTCAAGTGATCCTCTTGCCTCAGCCTCTCAAGTAGCTGGGACTAGAGGCACACACCACTGCACTCGGTTGAAAAGTATTATTAATACTTTACCATTTTGTTTTTAATAAAATATTAGATAAGCCTGTTAAAAGTTAATTTATTCACTTGAAAAATAAGGCTAATAACATTTAACTTCACAAAGTTGCTGATTAGGATCAAATATGGTAACATATGTGCAGGAAAATGATTTTGGGATTATGGTCACTGGACATAAATCAGTATTAGAGATGCCAGATAAAAGAGTATTAAGATAGAATTGGGAGGCCTGAAGGTGGGTGCAAAACCTGACAGATCAGGAGATGTAACTGTGGCTCTGATGAAGGTGGTGAGCTGGTTACTAAGATGTTGCCACTACCCTCTTTGGCAATGACAGTAGTCACTACCACCACCCCTTGAGCTTAGACCCAATCTCAGAATCCTCGTCAATACAATATTCCAGGCACCCATCTGCAGTTAATCTATAATGGCACACCACTTGAAACTTCATGCTGTCACTGGCCTCAGAATTTCAAATATGAATACAATCTATTCTACGATTTGGAAAATAAGGTAGTTCGGTTATAAAAATATCTTGTTAAATTTATATTTTAACTTTTAAACGTTCTGTTTTCGCTGAAGAAGTGTATCTTATAGCATGCCTAGAGGTTCTGATTCATTATTTTGCAAGCTCCCGTTATTCATATGTTATACCAGAAACAAAACACTTAAGAGACTATAGCATTTTATAAATATATTTTTATCTATTTAAAAATGATACAATCAGAAGCAATCTTTAGATTGATCGCTGCTTTTCAAATAAATTTCTTACCTTTCCTCTGGAGTATCTACATGAAATGTTCTCTCTATAACAGTGGTCCACTGCAGACATCTGATTATAAATGTGTTTGGCTTTGGTCGTTCTGTTTTCATTAACTGGCATTCTAGAAATAAAACAAAATGTCTCTTTAAATATACACATTATTTAAACCAAGAAGTAAATAGCAGAAAACTATAGAGTTTTAGTCTAAACAAAACCCACTATAACCTCACAGCTTTCTACGGATCTCCACTCAAGGTCATTCACAACCTGACCTTAAAATTTCTTTCCAATCCTTCATCCTTTCTGGCCACGTCTCATCAACCAGCTAAACTAGACTATTTAATTTTCCCCAAAACACATCTTGTTCTTTCCTATATTTATACCTTTCCTCCAGCTATTCTTGCTATCTGTAATGTCTGCCATTTATTTTACCCCTATCCATATACATCACCAACAGTTAAAATAACACTGGCCCTTGAAGGTCCAGATCAAATCTTATTCCTTCCATGGAGGCTTTTATTAATATAATATCTTGGCCAGGCATAGTGGCTCACGCCTATAATCCTAGTACTTTAGGAGGCTGAGGTGGAAGGATTACTTGAGCTCAGGAGTTCGTGACCAGCCTGAGCAAGAGTGAGAACCTATCACTACAAAACATAGAAAAATTAGCCAGGCATGGTTGCATGAGCCTGTAGTCCCAGCTACTTGGGAGGCTGAAGCAGGAGGATTGCTTGAGACCAGGAGTTTGAGATTGCAGTGAGCTACGATGACACCACTGCACTCTAGCTGGGGTGACAGAGCAAGACTCTGTTTCCAAACTGTGTGTGTGTGTGTGTATAAAATACCTGGTCCTAGACTGACCATTTCCTCCTCTATGTTCTCATAACTTATTACCATATCCCTTATTTTTCACTTAGCACAGACTATCTTACAGTATTATCACTTTAAGAAAGTATCCCTATCCCTATCTACAATATGAGCCTTTTGTCAGAATAAACTGCCTGTAACTTAGTACTTACAGCCCCTAGAGCCAGTCAGTCTAAAAGTGATTAGTTCTGTCAGGGAATATCTAGGAAGACCTCAAAGAAAAGGAACACAATGTAGTGCCTAAAAGTATGAATTCTGACACCAGTGTCCCTAAATTCAATTATTTTTTTGTACCATTAACTATACAAAGTTGGACAAGTTTATGAATCTCTCCGATCTTCAGCAGTTCAATGGGAAAGAAAAATGACAGTATTTGCATCAAGGAATTGATGTAAATAAATAAATAAATTCATATTATAGCATAATGTGAGACAGCTTTCAATAAGCATCAGCTATTATTATTGGGTGTACATCTGAGCTGGACTTTAAAGAATAAGTGGTGTTGGACAACAAGAGGAAAGAAGGGTAGGGTTGAATACTGACTGCTCTTTTGAAAAAAATTAATTTACCCAAGTTGACAATTTCAACAATCTTTTCTCAGTGCTCACCTATCTCCATTATTAGCAACTATCGACTACCATTTTTTTTTTCTTTTTTTTTTTTGGAGACAAAGTCTCTCTCTGTCGCCGGGGCTAGAGTGCCATGGCTCAACCTAGCTCACAGCAACCTCAAACTCCTGGGCACAAGCAATCCTCCGCCTCAGCTTCCCGAGTAGCTGGGACTACAGGTATGCGCCCCCATGCCCGGCTAATTTTTTCTATATATTTTTAGTTGTCCAGCCAATTTCTTTCTATTTTTAGTAGAGATGGGGTCTCGCTCTTGCTCAGGCTGGTCTCGAACTCCTGAGCTCAAACGATCCTCCCGCCTCGGCCTCTCAGAGTGCTAGCATTACAGGCATGAGCCACCATACCCATTTTTATGTCTTTATAGGTCCGAGTCATTACTCACATTAGAATAACTCTTTATTTTTTGTACAGAAAGAGACCCAAAGAGAGTCAAGGGCCTCTGCTTAGTTTTCTTCACTTTCTTAGCAAGCTTTTATGTTTTCAGCAATCATCTCTTGGTTTACCAATATCAAAATCCAGACTTCTTTCCACTTGGATTTCTACTGTAACATACACATCTAAATACACAGTGAATATTCCTACCTGGCTGAAAAAATACTGTTTATTTGATATATGAAAGTTTTAAAATACCAAAGACTTTATACCAATAAAGAGCCACCTAATTCCTACGACTAACTCTGCCCATCAGTCTGATTCTCTTTGAAGCCCACTGTTCTTCCCCATCTCCTTCTTTTCAAAGTTCCTATTAAATTTCTATCCAATAGTTCACTTCACTGTCCTATACGTGTTTAATATATGTTAATTTGATCTCTTAGCTAGATAAATTACTTAAAAATTAGGAATTATGAGCACAATTCTTCCTACCCCACCTAGGATGGCGACAGCACGTGAGGATACACATTAAATACTTGGTGCCTGAGTGACTGATGGACTGGATTTTACTGTACAGAATGGAGGACAGACAGTGAAAATGGGGCAGCCTGACAAATACTCAAGAATGAACTATGAAGCAAGAGAAATAGGAAGACCAGGGAAGGAAAGAAAGAAAACCCAGTCTAAGGTTCACCTATTTCAGTTTTACTTAAGGTCCCCACTGTGGCAATATGAGGTAAGTAAGATAATAGACTTTGAAATTAGAATACCAGATTCTAATCCAGGCTCTATCACACACTATCAGCTCTGTGATCCTGGTCAAAGCCCTTTACATCTCTTAAGCCCCAAGGTTCCTCATCTTTAAAACTGCTATTATTAATAGGAATTAAAGCAAAACTTTTTAAAAAGTGTATTTGCAACACTATACCTAAATGAAGTTTCAATACTATAATTTAAAGAACTTCTCAACATTTGGATCTTAAAAGCCATTTAAGGTACTATATTACCAGATTCCAAGTTATTATCAATTGCTATAATTCAGAAGGTTGCTAAAAATGATAATAAAAGATACTTTAATTACCATTCTCAAGCAGACCACTAAAAAGGAACAGTTTAGAAAACAATAAACTATTTGTATTTATGTATGTGGTGTTTTGGATAAATACCAATAACATAATGACCTAAGTAGTTACATGCAAGTTGACTGTTTTGACTAAATTTGCTAAGTATTCACAAACCGAACAACACATATGAAATGTCAATTACGGACCGAGCACTATGCAAGATTCTGGACACACAAAACTGAGTAAGAAACTCTGAGCTCACCACACACAACATACTCTATTATTAATCATTCTGCAATGTAATTATAAAGTAATATTTCACTAATACTATAAAGGTTTTAATTAGGTCCTTGTGAACCCTACAGCCCAACCAAAATGTTACATGTATTATAATTACAAATAGTATAACAGAAACAAACCTGTATTTTATAGGTCTCAGTATGAAATACTCTACAAACAAATCCAGTTTCTAAATAATACCCACTAGATTGAGAGTGTAGAAAAGAGAAGTGGCTACCAAGATACTCCAGTGGTAGTTGGGTCACTACCAAGAGAAGAAAATACTCTACTATTAATGCAATGTTTTAGGGTTTGCTGCTCTACACAAACAAGTGTAATTAAAAGAACTCAAAACTTTTATGGCATATTTTTCTTCATTTTACAGCAAGCTGTAAGGTGTGTTCATGATTCCTTATAATAGCTAACAGACAAGAGCTCAAAGTTTTTGTATGTACTCGACTACTTGTTTTAGTAGCATGGTAATCTAAATTTCAAATTCAAAACAGTTGAAATTTAAATTTACCATGCCATAAAAATCTTTTCACCAAATGATTATTTAGAATCACTTAATATACCTCAATAAAGCAAATGTTCTTATATAAAATGCTGGGTAGCTAACTTTTATTATAACATGATATTCTTCACTAAATTATTTGTTACACTGGTACATATGTTAGTTATACTAAACTCTCCTGAGCAACTTAAACTACAAGCTGAATTTCAAATGTTCTCCTTACTTTACACCATTCTGAACCACTGATGAGAAAGTTTGTTTGATGCTGTAATTACTTTACAAAACCTGAAAGCCAACTGGAGAGACGGACTGCAACATGCCACATCACAAAACATATATGCTGGCCGGGCGCGGCGGCTCACGCCTGTAATTTTAGCACTCTGGGAGGCCGAGGAGGGAGGATTGCTTGAGGTCAGGCATTTGAGAACAGCATGAGCAAGAGCAAGACCCTGTCTCTAATAAAAATAGAAAGAATTAGCTGGACATGGTGGTATGTGCCTGTAGTCCCAGCTACTTGGGAGGCTGAGGCAGGAGGATCACTTGAGCCCAGGAGTTTGAAGTGCTGGGAGCTGGGCTGATGCTACGGCACTTTAGCCAGGGCAACAGACCGAGACGCTACCTCAAAAAAAAAAAAAAAGGAAAACAAAGGCATAACAATAGATTATAATTAAATCACATAATGAAATGATGCTGGCTATTTTATGATGACCATAAATGAAATTCATTTTTAAGCTTCTAAATATAATACCACTGTGGATATTCTTTAAAAGAAGAAAGCATTTCTTTCTTTTGTTTTCACTACCTAGGGGTAAAAAACTATAATGCCCATTTAAGACTCAACACATGGACCTTAAAAGAGACTCACTTAATCCACTGAGGGGGAGGTGCTTAGGTGAGGCAGGTGCCCCAGTGGAGAGAAACTCCAGCAGTGGATAACTGTTTAGTGATCACTAATGTGCCACGCACTGTGCTGAGTGATGCATAAATGTTACTCATTTAATTCAAAGGACAAACCTAAAAAGTGTTATTATCCTCCATTTTATAAATTAGCAAATTTATAAGACTCAGACAAGCTAAATAACTTGCCCCAAAACACACAGCTTGTGAGTCACCGTAAAGGATTTATCTCAGGTCTATCCGAATCCAAATCCGGAAGAGAACATACTGCTGGGAACACTGCCTTAAAATCAGTAATCACCTGTCAAAGCGACAGGACTGTCTGTTCCCTCTTCTACATCTTCCCCACGCCTTCCCTGTGCCTGACCCTTCTCCCATCTGTGATACCTCTTCTCCTATAAGGAAATCCAGGATAATTTTCACCCAGTAACAATATTTGAGGCCCCATGTCTTTGCTCCCGGCATCCAGTGCAGGGATGGACAGGGATGAGGATCATTCCCTAGCAGGATCCTGATCCCTAGCATCTCATGTTTCTCCAGGTAGGAGTGCAGTGGGAGCTGGTTTAAAATGAGGAGCTGAAGAGACAGAAGGTAGCAAGGATGGCAGAAAGGAAGGCAGCAGAACCTCTGGGTTCTTTCACTGCTGGGTCTCACACCCTGCAATACCAATGAAGTTAATAGTAATAAAAATTTTCAATTACTAATGATGGAAAAATGATCCCCTGACTTCCATCAATGCAGCTCCACAGTTCTAGTTATTTTTGTCTGAACCATTTGTGTATTTACCACCCAGACTCAACATATCTTTCTCCACATAAGGAAATAGGAGAGAAAAAGAAGTTCTTATGTGTTATTTCATAACATACAGGGTTGAATAAATGAGGGGAATAAGATCAGGTTACTAACATTACATTCCACTCTAAAAGATATTTTGCACTTTGTGATCCATATTCTAAATTCTGACATTTCAATTACCATAAACTACTACTTCGGTATTAACATGAAATACTATTTGTGGATTTAAATTGAATTTGAAATTATGATATGTTAATGTGAACTTCTCCTAACACATTTTTCTTTAATGAATGTGGTTACCACAGATACTACCATTTACCAAAAGAATATTTTCAGAGCCAATATTTTCCCCATCAACATTTCTCTATCTTGTTTCCCCACCGAATCCTGCCTCTAATTAAACAAACGCACCTCCAGAATCTCCCAAAACGATTGTTCTCTGCACACTCTCTGCCTACTTGAAATTTCAAGTAAAAATACACTGTGGTCATTTTGGAACAATAATTAAGAAATGAAGACAACATGAGGCATTTACTAACAGAGAGTTAAGAGAGGTATACACAAACATCTAGCGGACTCAGGCATATTGGTTTTTTGGTTTTGATTTTGGTTTTTGCACTGTATTAGTCATGGGCTTTAAAAAAACTGTGGTAAAATTTACCATTTTAACCATTTTTAAGTATACAGTTTTAGGACATTAATAAAGTCACATTGATGTGTAGGCAAGTTGGTTTTTAAACATACTTCTTTACTTTCACTTTACAAATCATCCATGCTTAACACAGAAAAATTCATAAATAAGTATAGGCAAAATTAAAAGAAACATACCCATAATACTACCACTCAAGTATAACAATTGTTAATGTTTTAATGTATAATCTTTTAGACCTTTTCTAAGCATTTTTAAAAAATAAAAATGAGACCATAATTGACTATATGATTTAAGTATGCTTTGGACATATAATTGTAGATCTTTTCCATTTCAATAAGTAAAGATCTACATCATATTTAATGATGCCATAAAACTCCATTGTACTCATATACCAGAATTAACAGTTTATTTAAAATCATAATGCATGAAATAAATGTAAGTGAATTATTCAGATGTACACAGGATATCTAACCATTCATTATGTAATATGTCATTGAGTAACATGTTAAAATCTGAAAAATTGTGAACACTATTTTTAATTAAATGAAAAAGCTATTTATAGCTCAAACATGATGAAGCTGGGATTTGATAACAAAATTTTAAAACAACGAGAATGTGCATTAGATCGAAAATTCTCTGAGGACAAGGTCTATACTATTTGATTACCTACTGTTATAGCTAAACAGAGCTAGTCTCAAATAAATAAACAGAATGACTAACACTATCCCAATTTAGTAATAAATATGTGCCTTGGCTAATTAAAATCAGATTTTAAAAAACAGTTAAAGATAATCTAACCCTAATACAATAATTGATTCAGGCAAGAATCATCAATGAATGCTAAACTCATTAGATAAATAACTGATAAAGAACGAAATCCTGCATAGCGCCAACATGTCAAACCATAGATTATCTGCCAGACGTGGGGTGGTGGGGGTGGAGGGGCAGTGGGGAACTTTATAATGAAGAGAGGAAGCTGCCGCCACCTTAACCCAGTGAACAGTGATAGCATCACTGACAGTTGGTCAACCAAATATTAGGTACCTCCTGACATGATCTAATATGGAATACATAGACTCATCAAAGAAATAGTCTTGATAAAAATACTCAATGTGAATCTAATGGAATCTTTAGATCTAACTTTGATTTTACAGCAAATACAGAGATAGAAGAAAATGTTAAACAATACCTAGTAGAAATAATCAGAGAATTCCAGAAGAGAGGACTTTCTGTAGGACAAATGGCCTGGTCTCTTTAATAAGTGAATGTACCAAAAGTGGAGTGAGAAGGGAAGTCAGACAGGGGACACAACTCTGCTAGACTAGAAGAGACTTAAGACACATAACAGCTAAATGCAATGTGTGGCCCTTGATATATTCTGGTTTAAACAAACCAGTTTAGGCAACGACTGGGAAATTTGAATATCAATTCATATTAGATAATACTGAAGAGTTACAAGTTTCTTAGGTATTATTGTCGTACTGTTAATTATGTAGGAAAATATCCTTACCTTTTAGAGATTCATATGGAAGAATTGTGGGATACAGATGTCATGATATCATAATTTTAAATATTTTTTAAAAAGGGTGATGTAAATATGGTAAAATGTTAACTGTTAAATCTAGGTATTGGGCATATGAGACTTCAATAAGTCTCCATTTTCTTCATATGAGACTTCAATAAGTCTCTATTTTCTCCATTTATCTGTATGTTTGAAAATTTTCATTATTTAAAAAGTCAAAAATAGAAACCCCCTCCCAAATAATATTAAATTCTTTCCTTGACATGTATGCCAAAATAAACTAAAGAAGGCTTAAACAATTGGAAGTGGAAGAGGAAATTATTTTTTAAAAATAAAATGTATAGACTAAGAGATACTTCTAGTTAATAAAACTCATTTCAGCCAAGTTAAGCTTCAGAATATTTCATTGATCACTGAAGCTTAAAGGTATCACCTCTGGAAGAATTAGTTTATTTTATATCAACTCTAATTTACAACTTGAATGCCTCAGTTTCCTGTATTAATGGGACAATTCCTACTCGTATATCTTCAAAGTTGCTTATTGGTGCACACTAGTGTGAAATAAATGAAAAACATACGCGTGGACCAAGATGCGGACTCCAAATCCATCTTTAAGCGCCTGCACTGAATGCTGTCCCCCCACACCGCCCCTCCGCCTCTCCCTCATTTCACTAGTAAATTACCCAAAACCATTATCTACAAGAGTGGCCTTTGTTCCCTATTCCTTAACCAATTAGCTAAACTGTGGTTTCCATCACTCTCCTGAAATATCCTTCTCATCAGATATTTTTTCCTTGTTCTCGTTTTCATTTCTTGGCTGCATTTGATGTTCCTGGCTCCCTACCATTTGAGTTCCTCTCCCTTGACTTCCTGACACCGACTTGCCTGGTTTTCCACTATCTCTGACCTAAGACTGTCTTAGGGCAAATGGAGGTGCTCCCTTAGGCTCAGGTCTTTGTGTTATGCTTTTACTTTATAATTGTGCCCTTAGTAAATTTAGACATTCATTAAACTACATTTATTATGCACCTGCACTGTGCCAGGCAACAACTTAGGCATTGGAAATGCAGCAGTGAACAAAACGAAGTCCCTACATTCATAAAGCTTTTATTTTCTCAAGGCAATGAGTGGTCTAGCCGTCAGCAAGCAAAAACAATTTTATAACATAGTAGGTGCTTATAAGTACTGTGAAGAAAAATCAGGCTGGGCAACAAGCTGGAGTGATAGTGAAGTGGCACTATTTTAGGAAGAACAGCTAGAAAGGTCGTCTCCTAATGAAATGAGGGGCCAATGCAGATATCTGTGAGAAGAGTGATCTAGGTGGAAAGAACAGTTAAGTGCAAAGACCCACAGCTGGTGGGAGTCCACAGACATGTTTGCGAAACAGCAAGGAGCCCAGGGGGACTGGACTAGAGTAAGATAGGGAAATGGTAAGAGATGAGATTAGATATATCCTCAGTGGGTTGGTAAGGACTCTGGATTTAATTACAAGGAAGCTCTCTAGTCAATTATCACCTGTTGTCTGATGACTCTCAAACCTGCTCCTCCAGGTCCAGCCCTTCTCATCAAGCTCCATCCGCATATGGCAAAACTAGCATCTCTTTTCTGAGACCCTACTATTACCTCATTTTCAACATATCCAAAAGGGTTTTTTTTTTTTGGTTTTGTTTTATCTTCCACCTGAAAACTACTATACCAGTACAGTTTCTGTATTCATTTTATTTCTCTATCACTTTCCTAATCACCCAAGAAACACTTCCTCAGTTATCTTTGACTCACCCCTCTCTTTCGACCCTTACGGCTAAGCCAGCGACATTCAGTTAACAGTTCTTCCATTGTATCTCTTGCAACCATCCCTTCTTTTTGCTGCTGACACCCAACCCAGGAACTTAACAACCAAAACTTCCATCCCTGAAATGGCCTCCAAGGCGGTCTCCCTTTCTCCAGGTTTCTCCTTCTCTGAGTTGTCCTACATCCTGCTGGCCGGATTAGTCTTACTCAAATTCTTATTCCATATGTCATTCTTCTCAAAAATATTCTATACTCTACAGGACAATGGTTACATCTTTTAGGCTGACTTTCAAAGCTATCCGTAAGCAAGCCCCATTCTTTAAAAAAGAAAAAACAACTTTGAAAATCTATTCCTCTCCATTAAAACTATCAGTACCCTCTCCTGATAAATATGCCTCTTCACTGTCCCCTAAACATTCCCTGATCATTATTAATTCAGGATTTAACTCATGCTGTTTCCCTCACCTCAAACACTTTCCTTCCATTTTACCTAGAGTCCAGTCATTCAGGATCTTTTCTAATTATTCCAATCCATCCTCCATACCCCTGAAGATCTACTATCCTTAATATTTATATCCCTTATGCTAGTACTTTATCATATATTGTGATTTGACTGTTACAAATGAATCTCCTCAACTATATTGTAAGCTTCAGGAAATTTGGAATATTTCTCATAGTTCTTTTCTAATCATCACAATCTAAGTACATACAGACTGAATTTTAAGAAAAGCTTCAGGAAACATTTCAGACACAATATAATTTATCACAATGTAACTTTCTTTTTCTTATTAAAAAACTTCAATATTTTAAAGTTCACATTCTTTTAGAAACAAAATTTACTTTATGATGTCTTTCCACCCAAAACCTGAGATACTTTTATCTCGAAAACCTAAATTTTCCAGTTTATACCACCTCTAAGAACGTTAGCAATAAATATCCTAGAAAAAAATACATGTTTTTAAGCATATACATATATATATTTAAATGAATCCTAATAACATCAATTTGAAAAAAATTATATATTTAAACCCTAGTCACATTTTTAATTTCAGAGCAACAGCTCTAACACTTAGATATTCATCTTTATTTATGGAAAGTAGTAGAAAGGATTAAGTTTATAGAATAAAGGATTTTTTTTTCCCTTGGAGAAAAATAAAAAGTAAAAAGTAAAACCACCCATCCAGAGTAAAGCACGGAATTATCCAAACAAACAATGAATTCTGGAAGATTATAAACATTTAAACCCAGTAATTTCATTAAAATCATACATGAAGATAGCCAAACAGTCATTATGAGAATCTAATCTCTCTGGAAAGCACCCTCTAACTTCTTGAAACTTTAGAGAGAGGGTACAGATGTTTTTTCTTTCCATTCAGGAATTCTAACTTCAAATAAGGTATCCTGGCTTTAAAAGGTGCCATAAGGTCTCTGGGTCTTTACTATAGCAAAAAAATACTTCATTTTAAAATCTGGTTTAACTGATGCATAGTAAGTGAAATTAAGAACCTATTAAACAGTTTGTTCACTCCTGTCTAGAAGAACAGGAAAAATAAATCTCATCTTAAATCTTGGCCAACTCAAGTTAGTAGGAAAACTTCACCGTCCATTGTATCCTTGTCCAAAATGTTTTTAAATAATTAACTACTAAGTAATTATTTTTGCATATTATCAGTTGCTTAAGGTTTCACATAACATTATTTCTCATTTAATCCTCCCAATAAAGTCCTAAGGTATTTTCATCATTTCCAGTTAACAAATTTATAAAAGGAAGATGTTTGATTTTTAAGTCACTTGTTCAAAATCATCAAGCCATTAAAGTGGTAAAACTGAGTCTCAGATCCAGGTTTTCTAGATCTAAATTCTTGGTTCTTCTTTTTGTATCACATACTGTTTTAGGAATGTTGGTTGCTTATAAGAGAAGAAATGAAGTTTTATTTTCTTATAATAAGCTTTATATACAGTTGATCATCGAACAACATGGGGTTGAACTATGTGGGTCCACTTATACATGGATTTTTTTCTCAATAAAAGGTACACCAAGTGTGCCTGCCTCCTCTTCCACTACCTCTGCCGTCCCTGAAACAGCAAGATCCACCCTCCTCTTCCGCCGCTTCCTCAGCCTAATAAATGTGAAGATGAGGATGAAGATCTTTACAACAATCCACTTCCACTTAATGAAGAGTAAATATATTTTCTCTTCCTTATAATTTTCTTAACATTTTTCTCTAGCTTACTTTATTGTAAGAATACAGTATATGATACATATAACATAAAAAATATGTGCCAGGTGACCGTTTGTTATTGGTAAGGCTTCCAGTCAACAGAGGCTATTAGTAGTTAAGTTTGGGGGGAGTCAAAAGTTGTGCACAGATTTTGGATGGGGGTTGGCAACCCAACCCTTGCATCATTCAAGGGTCAACTGAACTTTACTTTCTAGTCTTATGCAAATAAATTGTATAGAAACAAGTGACATACAGAGATTGAAATACGTATCCCTGAGAAAATTGACCAGTCTTGTTATTTAGTATTCATGCATTAAAAATAATTGCCACCTATGTCAAGGATATTACATTTAAAAGCACCAATGAACTCTGATCATATGATTATAAGACAGCAAAAATTCTAAGTGATAAATAAACTACCACGTGTTATTATAATGCTTCAGGATTTCAATATAGAAATTACATTTGTAAAATGTCTTTCTGTTAATATCAGATTATTGGAACAAGCCTGAGAGCATATTCAAAATATTTATTAGCCAAAACGTTAAAAATCGACATGAACTAACATGTAACTGAAGTTGCCCAGAGTCTAATATCAGAACTTGTTCAGGCTTATCAGTTTAAGTCAATGTTTCTGATTTCTTTTCCATAATAAAATAATCTATATATGAGAATAAAGAGCCATTACTAGGAAAAGAATAGAAATGTAACTTCCTAAAGTCATAGAAACTTCAAAGAATTTCTGAGGTAACAGAAAATCTGTAAATAATACAGTTTAACAAAAATATTTTAACAAAATGTCCTATTTTCACAGGACTATTGTAAAGTTCAAAGGAAATGATGTATATAAAATCATGCTATAAAGAGAGTATTATATGCTTATTTTTAATTACCTTGTAAGAATACTCTACAGAGACAGAAAGTTTACCAGTGTGCTTTTGGAAGCAGTAACTGTTGCTGGTTGGATGATTCAATTATCATGAACTATTCTGGCGGGTTTCAAAAGCATTGCCATTTTAAAACATAAAAATGTCTAAAAATGCAACCATAGTAATAGATTCTGAGTGCATGGGTTGGAGGGTGAGGGAGAAAGACAATGACAAATTGGTCCAAAAGGACACTGAGACTTCATAGTTGGAAGACTATTGTGCTGACAATTAGCAACAGAGGAAGCAGAGCACAAAACAAATGAATGAAAAAAGCTGAACTTGCAATGAAAGACCTTATTATAGTGCAGAAACATTATTGTAATAAAGGGGCAATGTACTCTCCTCTATAAAACTTCCAAACAGGCACCCTAGTCTCTTTTCTCTTTCCCTGCATTTCATTTTTTCATTAGCATCTGCTTGATTATGTATTATTTCCAACCCAAAAGAATGCTTCTGTATCTTTCCTAAATTCCAAGGCTTAAAGGTCCTTCCCCCCACTGTGGCCTTAGGCCTCATTTAACTTTACTCAAAATAAATGCTTTTAAATTAACATAAAGATACGGGATGGGGGACCAGAAAGGCAGTAATTTAGCATATAACAACTCAGAGGGAGCCACAAAACATGTGTCCCTCAAGTCCAATTTGTTAAAAATGCAATGATTACATAATTTATAGCAAATATCCAGAATATCCAGCCTCTAAAACTTAGTATCTCCCCTATGACTTCTATGACATAATTAGAAGAGCAATACTGAAATTGTCGCACACTAGTGAATCCTCTGCATTAATTAAGCTTCAGTTTCCTTAAATGGAAGTATCCAAAAGCTCTGAAACATATCTTCATGTACCAGTGAAGAATGACAAGATTTGATCCATGATACTGAAAACTAGTCTAGAGGCATGGAAAGCGCATACCTTCTGAACTGCCCAGACTGGAAAACCTCTCACCTCAAGGCCCTAAGGTAGTCAGAGATGCTTTTAGTTAAGTAGAAGTCTGGAAAAAGCATTGGTCTGGAAACCTGAAAGTTAAGGGCTTATCTCCCAACTGTATCAGTTAAGAGATACCTTGCCACTGGGAAATCCCATGAGCCTAATTTTCCCAGCTATAAAATAGAAAAATTACTTATCCTACAAGGACGTTAGCAGGATTAATAATATATGTAAAGTACATAGCACACAGGCGCTCAACAAGTGGTAGTTTATTAATATTACTTCTTGATAGACCCAATGTTTCAAAAAATCATCTGCTGCTGATAGGCAAATCACTGAATTTAGAAGCAAGGACTTTAGAGATCCTTCAGTCTAACTCTCTCACTCTACGGATGACAAAACTGAGTCCTGGGATGGTTATATGATCCGCTTAATATTACGTAATAAATTACTTTCAAATAATTAGCTACATGGCTACAACGTTTATATTTGTCCCCCTGCTCTAGCACAAAGGAATATCACTATTACACAAAATGCACCTCTTGACAATAGTGAGAGTCCGCTATTAAACCACTGTGTAAAACACTTGGCATATCACAAAGTTTCTAAGGGATCTGACTGAACCTTACTTGAAGAGAGCTGTCATCTCTGAATCTCACATATGATTAAATGCATTCGAGCCAGGTGTTAGACCAGAGTTCAAATCACAGTTCTGCCATTTACTCACGTTGAGACTCTGGGAAAGTTTTCTAATCTTCCTAGGTCTCAGATTCATTACCTAGTCTTTTTTAAAAAAAAAGTATTAATATTTATTTCATGTTGTTCTTGTAAAGACAAATGCAATTACATAAAGCACCTAGACCACAGTAGGCTCTTTGAAAATGCCAGTTCCCTTACTTCCTTAAACTCTAATTCCCTCCTAATTCTCCATGTATTAGTCGTAAGATGGGATTAAAGCACCAAATATAATGGGCATACAATCATTTATCTAATTACAATTTCAAAAACTAATCACATACAATCTTCTTTCTAGAAACTAAAAATTTAAGTTAAAAAATGGCATGCTAAAATAAATATTCAACAAATAAATCAGGTAGGTATCTACATTTAACTTAACCAAAAATGATCTATAAATTCAATTAGGTCATCAATGAATGTTGTCAGAAAGGCAAACAGAAAGACTTATTTTTACCCTTCAAATATGGAAGCGTGTCATGGAGGAGAATGCTGGGAACAGTAATAAGATAAAACAACAGTAAAAGGATCCTTAGCTCAGCATCAAAGGCTGGCTGGTGTTGGGTGGTATTACACTCAGTAAATTTTTACCTTAAAAACTGAGATATATTGACCTATTAATAATGTAATTCAAAAAATTCTACATTAAATCTACCATACGTATCATACACTGCAGGTGTTGATCACCCCACCCCACTTTTACCCTCCACTTCCCATCCACACCACCCCAACCTTTGCTACATAAAAGGAAGCACATTTTTTAAACAAACATATTAAGGGATAATATAGTCTTTTCTGAGCTAAAAGCTACAGTTTAAAACCTTTTTAGCTAAAAAAAATACTCTTAAGGTGGGATTTTAAAATGAAGTATTTATTTACATGAATAAAATTATTTTATATTGTACTGGAAGAGATGAACAGCAAAGTTACTACAGAAACTGCACATAAAACAGCGAGTAAGCTAACAAACAGGGTACCCAGTGCCTAACTGAGACCCTGAGAAAACAATGTCTGGTGTGATTAGGGCATTCTGCTAAATATTTCAAGTGCCATATTTAATCCTATCATTTATCCTTTTTCCTCATTTGATATTTTTCACTCTATACAGGGATAGGGAAATAACATACCATCTGGAGCTTTCATTCATTTCTGAGGATTTCATACCCATCTAATTCAACAAGAAGAAATTCAGCCAAAGTTTCCCAGAAATAACTTTTCAAATTAACGCTATTCTTGTTACCTGGAATGTACTTTATCTTCTGAAATCTTACTATTTCTCCGAACAACCTCAATTTCCTAGGAAGTTTTTCTTGATGATCTAGTCTTTAATGATACCTCCTTTTCATAAACTCTAATTGCGTATATCAATTGCAAAACTTACTTCAGAACTTAGCCATAAAACATCTCAAAGTACCACTTCCAAGAGTTTGTGGCAGATTTTTGCTACTACACTACAAATTTTTCAAAGCCAAAAGCTACATCACGTATCTGTGGAATAATGAAACGAATACAGGATTCTAAGTTAGCATTCTGTTAGATATGGGTTCATAATCTGCCTCTGCCATTTGCCAGATAAGTGACCTAAAGCAAGTCACATAACTTCTCTGAGTCTCTTTAAAATGGGGAACACAATACTTACCTCACACTGTTGTTGTGAAGGTTAAATGAGATAACATATGAGAAAGGGCCTGGTACACATAGTAACGCTCAAAGAAAGGTTGGTTTCCTTCCTTATTTCCTTCTTTTTCCCCTCAGTACCTGGTACAATGTTGAGAACATAATAACCCTCAATAAAAACTTTCTAAATAGTCATTAGAATTTAGACTGCCTAAAATATATGTAAATATTAATTTTGATAACTCCTACATACACATACATATATGGTACGAAATTTCAAAGCAGAGGTAATTTGTGTAAGGTTGTTATCTCAGGTAACTAGAAAAGAAAGTCAAGGAGGAATCAGAGGTAAAAGTATTTAAAGATAATTGAGTGACAATAATTACATGTAAGGTGTTCTCTTACTTAAGATAAGTGGGTAAGTGATAGTTGACTATTGCTGACCTTAGGAAAAGATGAGTGAGGAAGAGAGGTAGACAGAGAAGGGGGGAAAAGAAAGGGAATAAAAGAAGGTTGGTTACACTGGAATCTCTTTTATGTCCTCGTATCACCTGATGTAAACTGTTGAAGCGGATCACTACTTGCCTGCCTTCCCCTAAAAAAAAATCCCCATTCCATTCTCCACCTTACAAAAAAGCAGTAATCTAGAAGCAAATTCATTTTAATTTTTACCCCAATGGATGGTAAATAAGGGGTCCTCTTGGATTTGAGGATTTTATTACTTTTTTAAAAAAACAAAAGCAACATCTTACTTAAAAAAAGGGGTAACAATAGTCACATGGGCCTTCCTCAGCCTGCAGAAGCTTTGTCTTTCAACGCCCAGGGTACCCAGTTCCTCTATTTCTCACTCAAAGCCCCAAGTCTGACCCATTGGTGCTGCCTTTTGAGCCATAGTGATGTCCTCTTTTTTGGCCAGAAGGAGGTCATGAGCAGAGTTTGGGAATCTCTCTGTTTAGTCATAAGAAGGACTAACCCCTACGAATCAAAGTCCTTGGCATTAATCTAAACCAGGATTTTTTCCCCTAACCAAGCAACAGCAGCTGGCCTCCACTGCAAGAAACTGTTGTGAACAGGTTGTTAAGCAAAACTCATTAAAGCAGTCTCCTCCCCACTCCCATGTAATTTAGCCAAAGAAGGAAGAATGACTGCCAGTTAACTCACTTCAGCAATTATTAATGAGAGCATCTTCTATCTTACATTAATACTTTTATTTGCATAGAATTTAACAATTTACAAAGTGTTTTCACATATATTATCTCATTTAATCCTCACTATAAGCCTGAGAAGTAGGTATTATTAGCTCTATTGTTCAAAGTTGAGAAAAGTGAAGATCAGAGAAGTTATGTGATTTGCCCGAGGTCACACAGCTAGCTAGTCAAGTAGCAGAACCAAGACTCAAACCCAAGTCTTCTGCTCCAAGTCCAATGATCTTCCAGTATACCAGATATTGTAATAAATGCTGCAGGATATTTTAAAAATGAATATACATACTCATTGTCTTCTAGAAGTTTATCGTTTCCTTTGATTCTACATAAGCCCCCATATTCCTTTATATTCTGATGAATGGGGCCCAGAAAGTAAAGACTGCAACTAGAAAGACTGGCTTCAGAGTACACCAGGAAAGAAGGGTGGGAGAGCATAGAAGCTACTAGAGAGAAATCTTGAGCAGATCACTTACAGTGTTATAATGAAGGAGGTATTAAAAATAGTATATAAATAGTTTATTTAATGGGAAACTCAAATGACACACACATAAATTTGTTTATAAAAGACATAAAACTGATGAAATCTTTTGGAGATGCAGAGGGCTGCTTTTACCCCTGGGAGCTAGATTTGATACTCTAGACAGCCATAGTCATTTCCATTAAAATGGGATTATACTTTTTCCTTTTTTTTTTTTTGCACATTTGTTGTGTAATGGGGGTGGGGGAAGTAGGGAAGAGTGAAAATTCTGGGGAAATTTTTTTCTTGTCAAATTGGAGTGTGATTTGAATTAGAGTGTTAGGAAGGAAATATGTGACTAAATATGGCATTGTTACCCTGTAATTTTCTAAAAAACTATCTCCTTTTAAAATGATTTTTACAAAGGTTTTCTCCATTCCCAATTCTAAACTTGGCTTATGAGTTAAATTTTGCACATATATAAACATAACACCACCAATGATAATGGAGGCTAGAAGAAAAATCTGATTAAATTTATAATAATTCACTTTATGACAGCTTTTTAAATTAGGCATTTATGAGATACAGCTATTATCAGACATAGATTTTTAGACAAATGGAAAGTTAATAGTGTAAAGAAAAGATAAATATTTAAGGTGATAAATATCCCAATTACCCTGATGGCATTATATAAATGTATCAAATTATCACATGTACCTAAAAAATATGTACCTCTAATACATATCAATAAAATATAAAGTAAATTTTTAAAAAGCACCAAATCTTCAAATGATCAAGTATATCAAATGCTTTAAAAATCACTTAGAACAACGGGGTTATGAATTTTGTATGTAATTAAACCTAACAGAATGTACCAATTTATGTCAAAAAGAAAATGTATGTAACATTAAGGAGTAATAGAGAAGAAAACTGAAAAGAAATAGGGTATAAAAGTAGTTATAATTTTGGCAAGTGTTTGACTGCAGATATATAATACACCAAAATATAACAATTCGGCTTGCCCTTGTGAAAATGGGGAGCATCTGAGATTTTTCTGAACAAAGAGATGATATTTGCAAAGAAACTTTTTTTAAAGATAAATCTATCCTATGTATTGCTTCCAAATATTCCAGAAAAAGAGAGGAATATTTGCAGGCAAGATATTGATTAGGGGATTTAAAATAATCCGGGAGGGATTATTTTAATAAATTCTGATGAAGAACTGAGCTAGGATGGTAGCGGTGAGATTGAAAAGGAAGTTAGAGTAGACAATACCTTGCTGATTGACTCATGCTGTTTATCTAAGGATATATCCCTTCCACTACACATTATAACCAGATAGGTCTTTTTTTTTTTAATCAAATACTGACTTGGAAACCCAATGTTCAAAAAATTCTAATGGTTTTCAACTGTTTTCTATTAATAACATCACACTGGAATTCAAGACCTTCCACAAACTATCTAATCTTAGCTTTTTTTCTCCAACATAAATTCTCTATCTATCTAGGATATTGCCTACACAATTCACAAAACAAGCTACTCCTTAATTTCTGACTCATTTGTTTGCTTATTTTGTTAACCTCACTGAGAATGTCCTCCTACCCAAAATTTCATCAAAGCCCATCCTTCAGGGCTCGTGTTAACCTCATTTCAAGAATAAATTCTTACTAAGTCACCCTAGTTAACCTTTACCTGTGGCTTCTCTTAACTTCTACAGCATTTGTTTTCTATAAAATTCATTTTGGTAATTAATCCCATTTTCCTCCCATTGCTATATGTTCTATGTGAATGTCCTCCAGAGTCAGTGATAGATCTTTACATATAAAAAATTATATACTCCTTTTACTATCTAGTATGGGTATAATGATCAATCGACCCTTCTAAAATAACTTATTCTGATCTCTCATAATCCATGTATATTTATGTAGTATCTACTTATACATTTATGGTTTTTTTCCAGATTTATAGGGTTATTATTCTAGGGTGTATTATCCATTATGCAAGACTAAGAGTCAAGTTACAAGCTTTTTTCCTATCCCCATGTATGTCCATTGGAAGGTTAATAGGATTATCCTCATCATTAATAAGGATTAATGATTTTTCTACTTATTTAAAATCTGACTCTAATATTTATTCAGAGATAAAGATGGTTTTTGATAAGTTTAAGCCCCATAATTTCCTTCTTTCTTTCAAAGAGACAGAAAAATAGGTTAGAGAGAAAACATGTCATTTCATTTTTTAAAACTGGGCTCAAAAATGCAGACTGACCTATTTTTTTATAGAAGAGATTAAGGAAAAGTTTCAGACAAGAAAGGGATATTGTCAAGATGGATCAATATTTGCAGCATAGAATAAGGTAGAATTCTAGGAGGTGCTTCTTGGGACACAGAGTAAGAAGGAGCCAATCAGACATAGGATGAGTCCCAAGACGTCTGGGCAAATGCTTGCATCCTCCCTAGAGGAATCATTTCCACCTTGGAATTGAGCAAGCTACTGAATGTGAGAGAATCTGGTAATTGTCCAAATGTTAGAGACCATGACTATTGGATCCGCAAATTATTTTACACAAAGTATCTCTTAAATGCAGCCTTGCAATAATGTGTGTATCCTATATTACTTTTCAGTCAAAATGTATGTGTCTTAATGTACAGATGATCTCAATCTACAATCATTAGAAATCCATCCAACCATAATTGAACTTTGCATATAGTTCATATCTGATTGAACCAAAGAAGGATGAAGGTCAAATATTATTATCTACATTCTATTGGGCATGCCAAAGGATACCTAGCAATTTAAGTGTTGGAACTGGGGTCCCAAATCATGTCTCATCACTCTAAATCTAGGGAAAATGTCATAGTGTGGGGGTGGAGGAGGAGAATAACATTCAAATGATAGTGGAGGGATTTGAGTTTTAATCTTGATACTTAACTACCACTACCTAGTAAGGCAATCCAACAGATGACTGAATGTCTAAAGGCCTAATTTTTCTCATCTAAAAAAGGAGAAATCTGGACTAGATGTTTTTAGACATTCAGTCGAAAACAGTTATTAATATTAAGCCACCAAATGTAAGCACTAGGAGATATAAGGTAAGTAAGACTAAGCTCTTTTCCCAAAAATAACTCAAAGATTAGTGGATGAGACGTATACAAGATCCAGAAACAACGTGTTAACAACAAAAGGTAACAGTTTTGAGAAGGGCAGAGAGGAGTACTTTATTTAGCAAGAAATGGGGATGGGAATTTAAATCTGAACTAAGTCTTAGATGAAAGAAAATTATCCAGGCAAATAGAGGACCAAAGGACATTCCAATCAGAGGGAATAGCATCAACAAAGGCTCCAAGTTAAAAAGCGACATAGGTTGTATAGAAGATTATAAATAGTTTAGTACTGTTGAAGCATCATTGCAGTGCAGAAGAGAGATGAATCAAGAGTCGAAATTAGAGGTCAGACTGAAGAGATCTTTGTATGACATATTAAGGAAGATGGACTTTATCCAGCAGGCAATGAAGATTCGAGGCAGGGCTTTCACAAGGGAACGGCATAGTCAGGATGCACTTTTAGAAAGACCACAGACAGACATGTGAAGGAAAAATACGAACGAAACAAACAGGAGGCAGAGAATCTAGTTAAGAAATCTACAGCAGAGATGATGAGGGCTCACTCTGGGGTGACGACAGGAAAGGACAATAGGTTCAAGAAATAAGAAGCATAACCAGCAGGACTAGAAGCAGATTGGGATTGGGGTGAAGATGTGAAAGGGGAAAAAAGTCATGGAATGGATCCAGGTTTCTGCTCAGAGACAGAACTGAGATACTAATGTAAAGGAATATGAAGGAAGAAACAGACAAAATTATCTTGAGTTCAGCTGAGGACACGTTGAGTCCAAAAAGTGTCTAGGCAGAGATGTCCAGCAGCCAACTGAAAAAAGTAACCTAATGCTCAGGAAAGAGTCCTGGCCTGAAGAGATCTGAGAGTGGGAATTAAGAGATTTGAGTGTAGGAGTTAAGCTACATACAAGTTGTAACTGAAACCTGAAAAGTCGATATGACCACCCAAGGTGTGTGTGTTCAGTGTGTGAAGAATCTCCAGCCAGACCCTATTAAATACCAAAATTATGCACTAGGCAAAGGAATAAAAAACAGGAGAGTCACCCCAAAACACAATCGGAGTGGTCACCCTAAGAAAGTGAGGGTGATCAACAGTGTAAAATACAGCTCAGATGTAAATCCAGGAAAAAGTAAGAACTGAAAAATGTCTACTAGACTTAATGATGGGGTTCAGAACATGCTCCCCCAAAATATGGAACCTTGGCGTTTTGAGTAAACAGAAGCAGGAAGATCACTCTCACCCTCCTCCCAGCCTTCTCCCCTGAGGCAGGTCATAAAACCTAGGAAGAATTTTCTGACCTTCCCCTGAAGGAGGTCATAAGATCCTCGTTCTAAATGTGCCCACCCTACACCTAGAGGAAAGGAACATCCTTATCTGTGAAGACACAGGGACAGGACACAGAGAAGAATCTGACAAACAGGCTTTGCTAAGTTCATTTAACTTTGGCCAGTTCATTACCATTAGATCACAGCCATGCTTTGCCCAATCACACTTCCTCATGGCTACCTCTTCACCAAAACGTAACCATAAAAATACACGAGTTTACGAGTTTCCTTGGGTATTCATTTCTGAAGCCTCCTCTATCACTTAAATTTTATATTAAATAGATTTGTATGTTTTTCTCTTGTTAATCTTCCTTTTGTTATACGGGCCTCAGCCATAAACCTAACATGGAAAGAAAAGATACTTCTCCTCTACATTAGCAATTAAGCGGTCACTGGAGAATTTACTAAAAGTGGTTTCAATCAAGCGAATAAGGGAGGAAGCTAGCCTGCAGTGGATTACAAAGTGTTAACAATGAGTATAAAACTCTTTTTGAAAAATTTAAATCAAAATGGAAGGATTTGAAATTTAATGAAGATTGGAAAGATCAATTTGAAAGTCCCAGTTCTCATACTTTTTTTTTTAATAGGGATAAAAAGCCTATTTTAGTAAAACTTTATTGAAATCACCATATATTAAATTTGAAGTAACATTTTAATTACCTGAAAAATAGGGGACTCAAACTGTGGCTATCAAGGTGATGTATGTGTATATAACATTGCCTAACATACCTTAGAATTATCCTGTGAAATACTCTTTTTAAAACATACCTAAGAAGGCCAGAGCAAAATGTAAACTATTGGTGAAGTAACCCTCTCTTGCTCCAACTGTTTCTTCTCTTAATGCCTTATAAAAAACATTCTTTGTCACCCTGGGCCCTCAATAGCCTTCTCCTCTATTTTAACTTGCTTAACTCCTACCCACTCTTCAAGGGCCTGCTCAGAGTCCGCCTCACAGAATCACAGAATGTTAGGGACAAAAAGGGCCCTCCAAATCCACTGAATCCAAGTGTTTCTACTGTGCTGATGAAAGAACAAAATAAAGATCAGAGTGTTTTAGAGAATAACCTGCCCAAGGTAATGCTGCTCATAGCTTGTGGCAAAGCTGAAATTTGAACCATTTCTTCAACTAATGCCCATTTCACGAGACTCCTTATTTCTCCAGGTAATTATTATTTATAGAATTTAAGACTGCAATAAGTCAAGCTTTAAGAATAATCAACTGAAAATAATTTATTTAGTCTAAGATCCAAGTTAATCATACTTCTGAAAACTAAGGAGCTGGTTTACAACTTTACTTGTTACTTTGAATCAACTACCTACGACAACTCAATTATGTGAGTAAAGATTACAGATGTCGAATAATATTTATTTCATGGGTAAACAAGCTGACTGTCAGTCACTAAATAGGCTCTCTCCCCAAGAGTGCAGCATTTATTTCAGCCTCTGCCAGTGGAAGTGTTGGAGCAGATGTTGGCAGACTGTGACATACAGTATGTCTTTAAAACTTGTTGGGGTGTGAAATTTCATAAGGTCAAAAAATGCTGCATTTTGATCAGCAGATACTAGGAATTCTGTACTTTTATAAATTACTTCAGACAAACCAATAGCATTTGCTAGTAAAACGGACAAACTCAGAAACTACACTAGCTTTAGGTAGGACATGCTGCTTATGTTTTAAAATCTAATTTCTATCACTTTAAAGCAAATGTTCGCCCAAAGGATTTTAGAATGAAAATGTGTTAAGTCAATATAAAATATAAAATATTATTTCAATTGACAATAGGATTTAAAAAAAATTTTCTACTGAAAGAAAGCCATTATTATCTAATAAGCATTTTTATAGGGAAAAAGACATTTCCCTTACCTAATACATACACATATAGTGATCTCATCTTAAAAAAATAAAATAAAATCCTTACATGAGAATCCACTGATATAAACAGAGAGGGCTTTTTGATTTTTTTAAGTTAGTATCCTTATCATTCGTATGACTTCATGAACCCCTATCCCTTTGGTTTACTGTTTCATCTTTTTCTTTAAAAAAATACAATATCCATTCTAACCTACTTAGAAGGGTTAATCTGAATAAAAGAATAGGTGCAAAAAAGACTGGTGTTCTTCTAATGGTAAAATGAATTTTATAACATTCAAGGATTTTTGTTTTCTTGGATTTTTCATTGTTATTTTATTGCATTTTTTGGCTTCAATTTTTCCTCATATCCTTTCCAAATGTGGCTGATAGCATACAATCAAAATCAGAATTAAGGATATCATCTAGTTAAACATTTATATCTCGATGATACAGACTAGGTAGCTCTTATAGTTTAACTTACCATAACTTAAAATGCTTTACTTCTAAATTAACACAGAAAGCCTCTTTTATTGATTAATCAGTAAATTTGAACAGTCTGAAGAGCCTACTCATAACACAATTGTCATTATCATCATCATCATCTTTCACTTAATTTTGTGCTGTGTTCAAGCAAATACATAATTTCTAGATAAGTTATAATCATGTTTGTTAGATATTTATAAGGAAGAAAAATTAACTACAAACATAAAATCTTCCCAGAAAAATTATTTCTAATGTAAATCATTTGTTTCTCTCATCATACAATCAATCAAAAGAGCTAAGATTATGATAGAAAACTTTGATTAGAAATGCACTAAGTACTGCAACATCTTACAGCCAAGTTCAATCTAGCAATCAAGTTCAAAGGTCTTTGTTTACATTTTATGAAGAAAAACTTGAGGTACATATTTGGGGCACTGTATTTGTCACATTCAAGTTCTAAATATAAAAAATATTAAACTATACTGCACTGTATAAGACCACATTATTGATAATCCCTATGCTAAGGAACTGAAATTCTATCAAAGCTGAAAATTTCTCTGCTATTCAACATAAACCCAAACTTTTTCACAGGATTCTCATATATCCTAAAGATGTCTGACACATAAAATTATACAAATAAATAAATACAAGGTCAATCAACGATTATAATTAACTTACTTGCCACTGAAAAGTTGTTGAGGGGATAAGGTAAATCCACATCTTGAGGTTTCTCTTTATATCCTATGAATGAGCCATCTGTCTTCAAAAGGAAATATCTTGGCCTCCAGTTTTTTATATATTCTCCTACATGAGGAAAGCACGCATGTTAATGCTGAAAAAAATGAACAGCAGTTTTATGCGAAAAATAAATTGTGGTACAATATATGTCCTACAACACTGGCCTCCAAAAATTTAGTTAGGCAATTTTCTTTTAACTTAGCTTACAAAAGAAAATACATAAGCCTACAATTAAGATTCAATAAAAACCCAAACATGTTTTGTTTTTAATGATTTCACACTTTGATAATTCATTTGCACCATTATTCCTTCAGAGAATCATTCATCTGAGTACACATTTTGTTCAGTTTTTCATTTTATCAGATGGCTGTTAGAGCATATTTTCAGCCGTTTTAAAAAGCCTTAGTAAATCATCCACACAGTATCAATGGATTTCGATGAAAAACACTTATCCTAGGAGGGGTCTGAAATAGATGTTTCTCTTCCATGTATCAAGTACTAATTGTGTCATTTTCTTAAGAAAAGAAAGTATTTTCATTATTGAATCTTGACTATAACTTGTTTAAACAGCATTTTATTGTTACAGGAAAATAACCTTTTGTACAAATGCTGTTACTAAGTGAAGAAAATGAAAGAACATGGGTTAATAGGGTTTAAATCCATACACAAACTCACGCATACACACACAAACACAGTAATTGTTAAGAACGTCCGGTACCGTGCCAAGTACATAATAGTCAATAAATGTACACAGTATTAGACTTTGAGATAAGCTATCACCTAACCACCAAAGTACACATTTTTAGCAACCAGATTACCATTTGCTTACCTACTAAAGGACTCTTCCTAATTGTAAGCAACAGAAATGCTCCATGATACCCCAGAAAGGTGGGGAGCTTTCCAGAGAGCTGGAAAGCTATCTGGTCTCATTTTTCAGTTCTCTTCTGGATATTTCTACCTGGTTATTAAATCTCAAGTGCTTAGTCATATAACTAGAAAAAATTGAAAACAGATTAAGTTTCCTTACAAATCAGCTTCTTCTCTTGACTCAAGATCAAACCTAACATTTGAATGCTCCTTCTCCTTATCCTACCAGCAGCTGAGTCAATACCGCCTTCACAGGTATCCCTGATGTAGCCTAACCTAAACTGGGCCCTTAATGCCTTACATCTGCCCTTCTGCTGGTACTCAATGACTGCTCTCCCCCATTCCATTCAATCAAGTCCCGTCCATCCTGATCTATCCATTACCTCCAGATCAATCTTGTGTGTGTGTGTACCACTCTCACTTTATCACTTTTCTGCTCAAAAATATCCTGACTCTTCACTGTTTACAATCTACTCTTACCGTAAAATGTAAAGTCCAAGTCTCTTACAATAAAAGGCACTCTCACCCCAACTTATATTTCAGATGTGGAATCATTCCTCCAAATCAGCAAATCTCAGAACTTCTTTACACCTTTAAATATTACTGACAACCCCAATGACCTTTTGTTTATGTAGATTGTATCCATAATGTTTACTATATTAAAAATTGAAAATAAGAAAATTTAAAATTTTCCATAAATTCCTTTAAAAATAAAAAACTCATTGCATGTAACACAAATAACATATTTTTATAAAAAATAAAAATTTTCTAAAACAGTGAGGAAAGTAGCATTGCTTTGCATGTTTGCAAATCTTTTTAATGTCTGGCTTAATGAAAGACAGCTGGATTCTCTTTTCTGCTCTTGCTTTCAAATTGCTGCAGACTGTTATTTTGGTTGAATTACAGGGGGAAAAAATCTGGCTCAAACAGGTAGCTGGAAAAGGAAAAAAATACTCAAATATAGTTATGGATGACCTTCTTTGATACTACACCAAAATTTGACAAGGCATAATTTCTAAAAGGTTGGTTGCAATGTGGAATTTGAAACTTTATCAGAGAGAGACAAAACAGCTGACCAGCAACACCAGCTGCCAGCCCATCTCAGAAAGAAGAAAAGGTTTTAGATGAAAAAGAAAAAACAAACAATCATAGACTGGGTATAATTCGGAGGGAAAAGTGCCAGAACCTACCAGAGGCTCCATGGGAAGAAGCTGCAGAGCAGAACAAGAAGGAGCAAGACACCAGCAGATGGTGACCCCAGAGAGGCTGAGTCCAGAGAAGGGTCAGTGGGGCAGCTTGCTTCTCCCTTCTGCACATCTCTGGCAGTCGGCAGGCTCCTGAGCTACCCAAGCACCTTTCTACCCTCACGAGCCCAAAAGCTGCTGCCGGTGAACTGAGAGCTTCTTGAGGACAAAGTACCACCCTGCCAGCCCTTTGGGGCGCTTCCTGTGACCACAGACCTGAGCCGAGATGGCAGGTGCCATATTACTTCTCCACCCATGGTGCGCTTTTGTCCTACCCAGGGGGCTTCAGCCACACGGTTTTTGTCTTGCTCATTCCCTCGCAAATATTTCCTAACTTGAGCCCAGATAGCTGGAGCCACAGGGGGCTGGTAGGCTCCAGGGGACCTGCATGACCCCAGAACCTAAACATTCAGAGCAGGCCGTCTTCCGGAGAGACGGCCGGAGATGACCACAGTGCTAGCTCTCCACCGTCCAAACACTTTTCCTCCCACTCCCCTCTCCTTCCGGCAAACAGGGGTGATTGAGCCAGGGCGCTCAGGAGCCACTGCTTCCCCTCTGTTGGTGCATACACCACTCCAGGGCTTCCACAGAGAGAGGGGCTCAAACCTTTCCTCTTAAACAACTTCAGAGCACTAAGTGCTGCTTGGCTGGCTGCTCCTGCAGAGCAGGGCACACCCCAAAGTGGAGGGACAGCAAACTTACCTGATCACCCCATAGGCAATTTGAGACCAGAAAGCTTCTCCCTGGCAATGGTCAGGTATTGATATTCAGGGACTCGAGGACAGGCCTGCAGGCCAGAACCCGCACCCCTAGGACTCAATCGTATTGCTCAGGGGCACAGATGGGAGATTTGTGAACTAATCTCGAGACGCAAGGGAGCCCAGATGGGCAGAACTTAAAAGAGAGTGCAGTGTGGGTCCCAGCCACAGGGCACTCGCGGGGCACTCCTCCACTCACAGGAAAGCCATGCTCTCAGCCCAGAGTGGGATCCTGGACAGGGAAGCTCCCAGCTAGTCGGGGAGCTCAGCTAGTCTGAGCTCCTGCCTACTGGCAGACGCCAGAGGGAGAAATGAAGCAGGGGAGGTGGGAGAAGACTGAAACCCTCTCCTGACAGCCAGATGGTGGCCCCACCACCACAAGTACACTTTCTACCTTAGTGGGGCCGCTTCAGCCCCTCCCTAGCATCTTTCCCCAGGAGATGGGAACAGACCTATGATCCCTGCCAAAACAGCCAGCTTACCAGCTTTTGCAGAGCCTGAGGGCAAGCTGATCCAACCTACCCAGCCAAGCCTCACTCCTCCACACACCTCTGCTGTGGTGGAGAACAGGGACTCACCTGGAAGTTCCAAGGCCCCACCCACCACCTGGGGCACTCAAAAGCTTCTCCTGAGGAGCTAGAGCTGAGCGCAGATCTCAAAAACAACACTGCAGCTTGTTCCTTCTGGCAAGCATCACCTACTGACAGGGAGGTCAATTTGCACAGCCCTTTACAGCATTTACTGACTCAGTCGTACAGGGTGTGGTTGATTATTACCCACAACCACCAGTTACTGTCTCAGAGGTTAAATTGGGTGTGCTAAAACAATTCACGCTGTTAAGAAGACCACAGGGCTTCAAAGACCTCCACCCTCCCTCATCAAAGACAAACAGGGAATCTGCCCCACACATAGCTCACCACTGCTACAGCTGACAAACAACTAGCAGCTGAGAAAACGATCACACTAAGGATATCCATAACCAAGGCATCCATCCAGAAGCTAGATTGACATCAAAGCACCCACTAAACAAAGCCAAAGGTTCTTGCCCAACATATGCTACAAACATTCCTTTATAAGTATGTGGGGTGAGGAAGCACCACCTAAACAAAAGAAAATCCAAAAATAAGAAGTGACAGCTTCCCCAGATGAGAAGAAAGCAGTGAAAGAACTCCAAAAGTATGAAAAATCAGAGCAAAAAGACACCCCCAAAAGGAAACACCAGCCCTCAAGCAATGGATATCAACCAAAATGAAAATATTGAAAAGACAGATAAAGAATTCCAAATATGGATTGTAAGGAAGCTCAGTGAAATCCAAGAGAAAATGGAAAATCAACTCAAAGAAACCAGAAAAACAATTCAGGAAATGAATGAAAAGTTCACTAATGAGATTGACATATTAAAAAAAAGAACAAATAGAAATTGTGGAAATGAAAAAATTCATTTAAGGAAATACAAAATACAGTGGAAGGTTTTAAGAATGGACTAGACCAGGCAGGAGAAAGAATCTCAGAGCTTGAAGACAACTCTTTCAAATTAAATCAGTCAACAATAAAGGACAGAGAATTAAGAAGAATGAACAGAGCCTAAAAGAAATATGGGACTATGTAAAATAGCCAAATGTAAGAATCACAGGCAAACCTGAGGGTAAAGAAGAAAATGCACAGGGCTGGAAAAATGACTTGAGGGAATAAATGAGGAAAACTTCCTCGGTCTTGCTAGACTTTTAGACATCCGAGTACAGAAGCTCAATGAACACCTGGGAGATTCATTGCAAAGAGTCAATCACCAAAACACATAGTCAATAGACTAGCCAAAGTCAACACAAGGAGAACTCCTGAGAGATGTGAGGCAAAAACATCAAGTAACACACAAAGGAAAACTCATCAGGGTAACTGGACGCTTCTCAACTGAGACCTTACCAGACAGAAGGGAGAGACTCTGCGGCCTCAACAATATTGAAGTTGCGTCCGCAGAGTGCGCGTTCATAGCTAAGAGCACCGCAGGTTTTTGAAACATGAATCCTTCACTCTTCCTGGCTGTCTTTTGCTTGGCAATAGCCTCAGCTGCTCCAAAACTTGATCAAAATCTAGATCCACAGTGGTCCCAGCGGAAAGCTATGCACAGGAAACTATTTGGCACAAATGAAGAAGGATGGAGGAGAGCAGTGTGGGAGAAGAATACGACAGTGACTGAACCGCACGATGGGGAATACAGTCAAGGGAAACACGGCTTCACCATGGCAATGAACGCCTCTGGTGACAGGACCAATGAAGAATTCGGGCAGGTGACAAATGCCTTTCTAAACCAGAAGCAGAAGGAGGGAAAAGTGTTCCCAAAGCCTCTGTTTCATGAGGTCCCCAAATCTGTGGATTGGAGAGAGAAAGGCTATGTGACTCCTGTGAAGAATCAGGGTCGGTGTAGTTCTTGTTGGGCTTTTACTTCAACTGGTGTTCTTGAAGGACAGATGTTCTGGAAAACTGGCAAAACTCTCTCTGAGTGAGCACAACCTGGTGGACTGCTCTCGGCCTGAAGGCAATCATGGCTCAGATGGTGGCCTGATGAACTATGCCTTTCAGTATATTAAGGGGACCAGAGGCTTGGACTCTGAAAAATCCTATCCATATGTGGCAAGAAATGAAATCTTTAAATACAAGCCTAGAATTCTGTTGCTAATGACACTGGTTTCGTGGACATCCCTGTTCAAGAGAAGGCTCTGATGAAGGTAGTGTCTATTGCAGGGCCCATTTCTGTTGCTACTGATGCAGGCCATATGTCCTTCCAGTTCTATAAATCAGGCATTTATTATGAACCAGACTGTAGCAGCAAAGACCTGGATCACTGTGTCCTGGTGGTTGGCCATGGCTTTGAAGGAACAGATTCAGATAACAATAAATATTGGCTTGTCAAGAACAGCTGGGGTTCAGAGTGCGGTTGGAATGTAAAAATAGCCAAAGACAGAGACAGCCACTGTGGAATTGCCACAGTAGCCAGCTATCCCCCTGTGTGAGCTGATGGACGGTGATGAGGAAGGACTTAAGGATAGCATGTCTGGGGAATTTTATCTTAAAACTGACTGAATCCTTATTGTGTAAGATAAAACACTTGAATCATTGTGGATCCAAGTTGTGATGTAAATTTTGTGACATTTTTATAAGGGCAAAATGTTACCACTACTTTAATGACTGTTATAAACAGCTTTATGATATCAAAGATTCATTGCTTAATTCTAAGACTTTTGAATTTTCACTTGTGAAAAAGATGTATAAAACTACCTTTTTAAATAAATTTTAATTGGTTATGTAAAGACAGAAGGGATTGGGGCCCCATCTTCAGTATTCATAAAAAGAACAACTGACAGCCTGGAATATTGTATCCTGCAAAACTAACTTTCATATATGAAGGAGAAATAAAAACTTTTGCAGAAAAGCAAACTCTAAGGGAATTTGTTAAGACCAGACATGCCCTGCAGGAAATATTCAGAACTGTATTATACGTGTATCAGCACAATAGTCATCCACCAGAGTAAAACCACCCAAAAGCTAAAGCTCAGAGCTCATATAAAACAATAGTACAAAAGGTAAAAGGAAGCAATACAGTACTACCCACCAAAATGAAAAGAAAAACTTCCCACATATCAATTTTATCATTCAATGTGAATGGTTTGAATTCCCCACTTAAGGGACATAGGCTGGCTAAATGGATGAAAAAATACAACCCAAGTATCTGCTGTCTCCAGCAAACACATCTAACCCACAAGGACTCATACAGACTCAATGAAGGGATAAAAAAATATTCCATGCAAATGGGAACCAAAAGAAAGCAGGTATAGCCATTCTTGTATCATATAAAATTGACTTTAAATCAAAAATAATAAAGAAACACAAAGATGGTCATTATATACCAGTAAAGACAGCAATTCAACAAGAAGACAGGAATCTTAAATGTTTATGCACCTAACACAAGACTGCCCATGTTCATAAAGCAAACCCTATTAGATCTAAGCAAAGAGATAAAGAGCAGCATCAGAAATGCCTGGGACCTCAATACCTCACTCACAGAACTGCACAGGTCATTCAAGCAGAAAATAAATAAACACTGGGCTTAAATGGGACTCTAAAATAAATGCACTAAAAAACATTTGCAGAACATTTTACCCCAAAACTACTGAATATATATTGTTTTCATCAGCACATGGAACATTCTAAAAGATTGATCATATCTTAGCCCACAAAACATATCTCACAAATTCAAAAAACAGAAATTACATAATGTATCTTTTCAGCCCAGAGTGGAATAAAACTAGAAATCAACTCCAAGAGAAATACTCAATTCTACACAAAGTCATGGAAATTAACCTGCTGCTGAACAATTATTGGTCAATAATGAAATTAAGATAGAAATCAAAAGATTACTCAAACTGAATGACAAACTGAATGCAAGCTATCAAAATCTATGGTATTCAGAAAAAGCAGTCCTAAGAGGAAAATTCATAGCCTTAAATGCCTATCTCAAAAAGACACACAGATCACAAATCAACAATCTGTTGACATGTCTCAGGGAGCCAGAAAAAGAAGGGCATAGCAAACCCAAAGCCAGCAGAAGAAAATAACTAAGGTCAGAGCAGAACTAAACGAAATGGAAAACAAAGAAAACAATACAAAGGATCAATGAAACAAGAAGTTGGTTCTTTGAAAAGATAAATATAATTAGTAGACCTCTTGCTAGAAGACAAAGGACCCAAAGAAGCTCAATCAGAAACAAAAAAGGAGATATAACAACTGGTACCACAGACATATAAAATATCGTCTGTGAATACTACGAAAATCTCTATGTACATAACCTTGAGAATGTAAAGGAAATGGACAAATCCCTGGAAACACACAATCTCCCAAGACTCAATCAGGAAGAAACAGAACTTCTGAACAGACCAATAATGAGCAAAAAGATTGAAGCAGTAATAAAAAAGCTTCCAACAAAAATAAAGCCCTGGACCAAATGGATTCACAGCTGAATTTTGCCAAGCCTACAAAGAACAGCTGGTACCCATACTGTTGAAATCATTCCATAACATCTGAAGGAGGGAATTCTCCCCAACTCATTCTATGAAGTCTGTATCACCTTGATGCCAAAGCCAGGGAAGAACACAACAACAACAAAAAAGAAAACTACAGACCAATATCCCTTATGAATATAAATGCAAAAATCCTCAGTACTAGCAAACCAAATTCAATATGACATTAAAAAAATAATCCACCATGATCAAGTGGGCTTCATCCCAGGGATGCAAGGATGGTTCAATATACAGAAATCAATAAATGTGATTCACGACATAAACAGAAGCCAAAACAAACACTATATGATATCTCAACAGATGCAGAAAAAGCATTTGACAAAATTTCACACCCTTTCAGGATAAAAACCCTCAACAAACTAGGCATAGAGGGAACATGTCTCAAAATTATAAAAGCCATATATGAGAAACTCACTGCCAATATCATACTGAATGGGGAAAAGTTGAAAGCATTCCCACTAAGAACTGGAACAAGATATGGGTGCCTACTGTCACCACTTCTATTTAACATAGTTCTGGAAGTCCTAGCTAGAACAATCAGGCAAAAGAAAGAAATAAAGGGTATCCAAATTGGGAAAGAGAAAATCAAACTATCACTTTTTTGCTGATGATATGATCTTATATCTAGAAAACCCCTCAAGGGACTCCTGGAACTGACAAATAATTCAGCAAAGTCTCAGGTTACAAATCAATGTACACAAATTAGCAGTATTTCTATACACCAATAATGGTCAAACGAAGAGTCAAATTAAAGACTCAATATCATTCACAATAGCCACAAAGAAAATAAAATACCTAGGAATATACTTAACCTAGGAGGTGAAAGATCTCTGCAAAAAAAAAAAAAAAAAAAAACACTGAGGAAAGAAATCGCAGGTGACACGACCAAATGAAAAAACATGTCATGCTCATGAATCAGCAGAATCAACGTTGTTAAAATGTACATACTATCCAAAATGATTTACAGATTCACTGCAATCCCCATCAGAATGCCAATGTCATTATTTCACAGATCTAGAAAAAATAATTCTGTGCTTCATTCGGAACCAAAAAAGAGCCCAAATAGCCAAAGCAATCTTAAGTAAAAAGCACAAGTCTGGAGGCATCACATTACCAGACTTCAAACTATACTACTATACTATAGTAAGCAAAACAGCATGGTAATGGCACAAAAAAAAAGAGACATAGACCAATGGAACAAAACCAAGAACCCAGATATAAAACCATCCACATACAGACACTTGATCTTTGCCAAAGCAGACAACAATATACACTGGGGAAAAGAAGCCCTGTTCAATAAACGGTGCAGGGAGAATTGCATAACCACATGCAGAAGAATGGAAGAGGATCCATATCTCTCACCACTCATAAAAATTAATTCGAGATGGATTAAAGACTTAAATAAAAGGCATAAAACTGTAAGAATGTTAGAAGAAAATGTTGGAAAAACTCTTCTAGGTATCGGCCTAGGCAAGGAATTTATGAAGAAGATCACAATGGCAGTCACAGCAACAACAAAAATAAATAAATTTGACTTGATTAAAAAGCTTCTGCACAGTGAAGGAAATAATCAAGAAAGCAAATAGACAACCTACAGGATGGAAGAAAATATTCGCAAGCTATACATTCGATAAAGGGCTTATTTAATAACTAGAATCTACAAGGAATTCAAGCAAATCAACAAGAAAAGAACAAACAACCCTATTAAAAAATGGGCAAAAGATATGAACAGAAGTTTTTCAAAAAAAAAAACAAATGGCCAACGAACATATGAAAAATGCTCAATGTCACTAATCATCAAGGAAATGCAAACTAAAACCACTATGAGATATCACCTTACCCCAGTTAGAACAGCTGTTATTAAAAATTTCAAGAACAATAGATGCTGGTGTGGATGCAGAGAGAAAGGAACACTTATACACTGTTGGTGGAACTGCAAATTAGTACAACCTCTCTGGAAACAGTATGGAGAGTCCTCAAAGAACTAAAAGTAGACCCACCATTTGATCGAGCAATCCCACTACTGATATTTACCCAAAGGAAAAGAAGTCATTTTATCAAAAAGACACATGTACTTGAATGTTCACAGCAGTACAATTCACAATTGCAAAAATGTGGAATCAACCCAAGTGCCCATCAATTCATGAGTGGACTAACAAAATGTGATACACACACACACACACACACACACACACACACACAGACACACACTATGGAATACTACGGTGCCATGCGAAGGATACATTAAGGTCCTTCACAACAATTGGGATGGAACTGGAGACTATTATCCTAAGTGAAGTATCTCAAGAATGGAAAAACAAATTCCACATGTACTCATTATTAAATTTGAGCTAACCAATGAGCACACGTGCACAGAGGGAAGTAAAATCAGTGGAAATCAAGCGGGGGCAAAGAGGGAGAAGGGAATGGGCAAAAAGCTACCTAATAGGTACAGTGAATACTGTCTGGGTGATGGGCATACTTATAACCCTGACTTAAGCATAACAAAAGCAATCCATGTAACCAAAAACATTTGTATCTCCGTAATATTTTGAAATAATAATAAAAGAAATTTTATCAATGAACTTGACTATTATATAAAAATCCATTGATCTATATTGCACTTTGAATTAATCTTTTACACAGGTCCACCAAAATTTAATCTTTTCAGCTCGATTTTCATCATTGCCACCAAATATTCTGTTCTTGCCTTGCAGTGATACACTATACATGTCTAATCTAGTGCCTACCACTTGATCAATGCTCAATTTTTATTAAATGAATGAACAGAATATATGCATATAAACATCTTCCCCACAAGTATAAAAGTGCATAAAAGAAACTTAAAGAGAAAAAAAAAGATGTGATGCTCCTCCTTACTTTTGTTTTACTTCCAAAAATATGGCCCCAATGTTAACAAACACGACTTAACAAGCGAAATATATAAAACTAGAGTGCTTAAATTCCCAATTCCCATTGTAAAAAATGAAATAGTTCCTTGCTTGATTGCCCTTATTATTTTATTTTCCCATTTTACTTACATATTTGCATATCAAATTTAAAATCATTAGGTATTAATTCTCCTATTAATGACAAATATTTAGATTTCAAATGTAAAGAAATAAGAGATTTATATTGCTACAATATGCTGTATCTCTGTCAAGCTAAATAACAATAGTTTAATAATGTATATAATGAAACAAATCCATTTGAAAAATATAAAAGAAGAAAACATGAAATAACACCATTTCTTCTTTTAAAATAGTACTAAATACACTTACTCAAGAAATGTAAAATCAAAAGATATAAAAATCAAATGTTCATTTCTAAGCATAATTTCCCTTTAGCCTATAAGTATTAATACTTATACCCTCAGATGAAAGACATAAAAACATCATCACATAAATCTTATCTTTTTTACTAAACAAATCTTAGAAAGTTTAAAATATTTTATGTGGTCTACAGCAGGACTTCTGGTTGCCGAAAAGCTCTTTAAAAATAAATTATGCATCCCTTAAACATAATACATTATATACCAACAGGGAGAGACTTGTTCACGCAGAAGAAACATTTAAAAATAAAAATTTCCCTTCTTGATAAAAAAGGTACTATATCTCACAAAATTTTATTAATAATTTTCAATTAATTCAGTTAAATTAATCAATATTTCCACTGTCATACTAAACTAGAAGTGGATCTCAAACTTTTAACGAAGACTCCTGAATCCATTTTCTGTTTTCTTGTCATTTTTCATCTATAATATGAATAGATTTTCTGAGAGGATGCTTAGAGTAAATTCATTAACATATTTTGTCTAGATTCTGCGGACATAATAGTAGACCCCAACAGAGGAACAAGTCTCTAATTTTATACGATTTACTCCAGTATTACATCAGATTTTAGGTGCCCCATAAACATTTGGAGAAGGGCACTAAATATTTCCTTAAAGAACCTCTTTTATAGGTTCCCATTAAAATTCTGAAGTTCATAGCTGATGTGTTAGCCTAATTGAATATTCATTTTCTAGTTCCAAAAGTGGAATGAGGAAGTTGTTTTACCTCTAAAGGAATTGGCTTTACAGAAGACACAATCTGACGAGCTACAAATTAAAAAAAAAAAAAAAAAAAAAAAAAAAAAAAAAAAAAAAAAAAAAAAAAAAAAGCAAGCTTTATTGCCAGTATGGGAAGGGGAGGAGATTCCTAACCCCAAAAAGTTATAGTTTTTCATGACACTTTGGCAGGACCCTGTGTATTCTGATGGCACAGTAAGGGGGTAGAACTGTTTCTGCAGCCTAGGGGTTCCCAACTAGAACTTGCCCAGCTGGGCACAGAAAAGGAAGTGAACAGTTTCATCACTAGCTCAGTAGCTGAGGCAGTGAGAGTTCAGATAAGGAACATGTTCTTAGGGTGTTCTAAAGATATGGACAAAAAGTCCTGGCTTTTATGGGGCTAAGTGCCCAGAACAAAGGTACCCTCCCTACTACCAATCCTTTGAAGACAAGACTGCTAAATGTCAACCACAATCTTACATTTTAAACATAGCATTTGCACCTAAGTTCATATTTGATGCATTAAAACCAAATTGCATCATACTTTTATATTTATGGGCCATAGATTTCTACTATTATAATTTAAAAGACAGCCTAGTTATAATAAGAAGTCTTGTCAAAAAAGAAATAGTAGGCCCAGCACAGTGGCCCACGCCTGTGAATCCCAACACTTTGGGAGGCTGAGG